>ML095430.1:0-25053 GCA_003697995.1 Taxidea taxus jeffersonii
GTACAAGCATCCTAATCATTAACAAAAAATCTCTATTGAGTGACTAATACATAAAATGCACAAGGGAACCTGGGTAGCTTAGTCTGTTGAGCATCTGACCCTTGCTTTTAGCTCGGGTCCTGATCTCATGGTTGTGGGACTGAGCCCCAGGTCAGGCTACATGCTCAGTATGGAGTCTACTTCAGATTCTCTCTCCCTCTCACTCAGACACACATTCTCTCTCTCCCTCAAATAAATAAATAAAATCTTTTTTAAAAAATGCACAGTACTAGGCATGGAGGTGTCACAGTGACATAAGCCATAGCTTCTACCTGTCTTGTATTTACAATCTATTTGAGGCAACAGAACATTCATTCATTCATTCATTCCGTAAGCACTATCTACTAAAAGTAAACATAGCACCAGGCAGGCACTGAGAAGAGATATCCATCACTATACACATATAAGCATGAAGCATTCATTAAGCAACAACAGAAAAACATGCAAATGCCAAGTGACCAGTTGGTCATCGTCCAGCAACACAGCAGAGTAGTTAAGAGAAGGAGAGCTGGGTCTGGAGTCCAGCCCTACCGTTCAGAGCCGTGTGACCTTGGCTGACACACTTCATGAGGACTCCCAAGGACATTTGGGTGAGTTTTGTCCCGTCATTTGTGCCTGGCCTAGAAGGTGTATAGGGCCGAAATTAGCCCATGGGCTGCTCACCAAGCTGAGCTGTTTGGCTCTCAGTCAATGTCTTCCTGGAAGAAGGAGTGCCCTCTTGTAAGTCATTTGCTGAGTGGGTGCCATTTTGAAATTGATTCTCTATGAAGAGGCTCCCTTTCCTGATCCACACAAGGTACCAAAAGAGTTAACAGCGCCCTCTACTCAAACTCTCTGAGCCTCAATTTCCTTATTTACAAAATGGGGCAAATAATGCCTACTTCAAGAGCATTAAATGAGATAATATAAGTGATTTATCCCAATTCTTTAGTTGCAAGGCAAAGAAATAAGAGAGAGAAAGAGAAACTTCTGGTGTATGTTGTGGGGGAATGGCACAGAAGTCTCAGAAAGGAAGGAATTGCTATAGGAACAAGGTCTTACACTAGAAATGGAGTCTCTAAGTCAGGGTTCAAGAAACCAGAACCACTCCAGGTATCTGGAGCAGCAAAGAATGAAATGCAGGCACTGGGAGCGTGCACTGGGAGTGCAAGCTGGAGGAGCAAGGACCTTGCTGGAGGAGCAAGGTCGGGGGCACAACTGGATACCAGAGGTCAAGAGCTTTACCAAGGGTATGGTCCAGGGTTCAGGGAGCCTCTGTAAGTGCCACCTCTGCTGCCACCACAGCTGCCACTCATGCCCCAGGAAGCTGGAGACTAGACTCAGAACATTTGATCCATAAGTAAATAAGACCCATGGAAGCACTATGTGAGGGCTCTAATGAGGGACAGACTTGTTGTCAATAGCGTCATTTCCTGGGCAGATCCATATGAAAGTTCTCTACTCTGGAGGGGAGGGGGTCTCTCCTCCTAGGGCAGGATGCCAGAGCAGCCTTCTACAGGAGTCTCAGGGGGAAGACATTGAAATGGAGAGTGCACCTGCATTCTTACCTGAAGACCTCTCCAGGGAGTGGAAGAGAGTCACCTTACCTCCACTTAGTGGGGCTAATGCCCTCCCTACCCCACACCATAGAAGTTACCTGAAGCCTGCAGCCACTGGGACTGCTGTGTGGCTAGAATGAGCACACATGCCAAGCAAGCAGCAGGAAGCACGCTATGTACCAGGGTACCCACTGCACAATAAATTCTGTGTTGGCAGTCTTCAGAGGTCTCTGTAGACCAACCAGCGCTGCTCTATGGTAGTGGTGAATGCCAGTATGCCTAGACCATGACACGCCCCTCCAACAAGCCCCAGCTCACCCACAGTGATGGTCTGGCCAAGCCTAAACAGGAGGGTCTATCTGGGGGGACAGCAAAGGCTAATGCTCCTGTTATACCGTGAGAGGCAGAGAAAAAGACACACAGATGGAGAAAGAGAGAAGGAGAGACAGAGATAGGGTGCAAGAGAAAGAGAGACAGAGAGGGTGTGAAACCCAGGCCATCTCTTTCCTCCTGGCAGTTACTAGCTAACCTCCCAGGAGCACCTTTCCGATGGTCTGGCCGCTGAATCACCACCACCACAGTAAATGAAACAGAAAATCATGCTCGACAGAACAACCTAGCAACACCACCATTAGCAGCTATGGTTTTTCATTGTGAACTGGGGAGATAATATGCCTCTTTATGTGTGCACAGGCATAGTCAGATTTATATCTTCACCAATATTTCAATAGGGACTGGGCCCTCCCCACTCTTTCCTTTTACCTGGTGATATGTTGGGCTCCATTCAGGGAGCCCAAAAGGAACAGTCAACTTTTCTCTGTTACCTGAGGCTGCCCAGCTCCATGGCTAATGCAAAGGTTTCACCTCCTTCCCTCCCCACTCCTCACCTGCCACTGCTATCGTTGAGCTGGCACATGTGCTTGGGAGACAGAAACGGAACAAATAAGCACACAAATCCGGAACAAAAAGCAGCAAGGAGTGCTCAAACCGGGCATGTTGTGCCTGTAGGGGAGTTTGATGTCTCTGGAGAGAAAAAGGAAGGTAGATTCAAAGCAATGCTGAAAATGAGGTGAAGATGGGCAAGGGCAAGAAAGGAAAAGAATAACGTTCTAGAGAAGACAGCAGCAGCTGCAAAGGCCCTGAGCTGCGAGGGAGCTTAGTGGACAGGGGTGGCCCTGGAGGAGGCTGGTGGGAGGGGAGGGCAGACCGCCAGGGGAAGGGCAGGGCAGAGGAGCGAGGCTGCAGCAGTGGCCCAGGGTGATTACTACGTCTGAGAAGCAGTTGGGAGATTTCCTGTGCGTTTTTATTAGAATCATCATCATAATGCCTAGGTCTGATTTTGTTGCCTCCTTGCCCCCAGTTGTCTGTCGCTCTTAGTGATGCCATCAGGTGGCTCTCAAGGTGAGGAGATAAGGAGATGCAGGGAATGTGTTGGATTTTTCCAACAGAGAAGTGCCACTGGCCTTTGGTGGAGTAGGGAGTGGGTGACAGAGTATCAGACATCCTATAATATGTGGGATTGTCCCAACTAATGGATTCTGTGCCCCATTCCACACAATTTCTGAGGGGGGAGCTCATGGAGGTGAAAAACCAATGTTATCAGAGCCGTAGTGGTTATACTAGATGTCTGAGTTTCGGTCTCCACATCTCCCTTCAAAGCATGGAGACTAATGCCCCTCCCCTTGAATAGGGATCAAGCCTGGGTGACTCTGCGCTGAGAAGATGAATGCAGCAGGAGTGATGCTTTGTGAATTTTGAAGCTGGGTTATCAAAAGGATGGCTTCTGTCTGCCCCTAAGACTCTTGGATCACTTGCTCCGGGCAAAGCTGGCTGCCAGGTTGTGAGGACACTGACAGCCCTGTAGGGAAATGTGCCCAGAAAGGAACGGAGACCTCCCGCCACTACCCACCACCAACCCCTCAGTCGTGGGAGGGTACCACCGAGGAAGTGGATGCCCCAGCCCCAGATGATTTTAGCCCTCACCCTTCAGAGTTATAGCCGAGGCCCCAAATAATACCGAATGGAGACAAGCTGTCTCTTCCGGGCCTTGTCTGAATTCCTGGCCCTCGGAAACAGTGAAAGATGATCCGTGATTATTTGTGTTATCAGCCACTAAGTTTGGGCGTTAATGTCATGTAGCAGGAGATAACAGGCTTCATGAGCAAATAATTTAATTCTACATACATAACAGCACAGTTTTGTGGGTTTTTTTGCATTATGTATGTTTTTTTCAATATGTATGAATGTTTCTGGATGGATTGTTTATAGTTGTATTTCTAGAAATCCAACTACTGTGTAAATCAAGGGGTAGTTGCACTTTGTTTTGTTTGAGCCTTTATCAAAATTTGTTTTCTGCCTAAAAATAATCACCCAAAGAAGATCTATCAAGGTATATGAGTCAGCAAAGCAAACACAACTAACAGTCTACATTTGCAGATGCTGCATCCCCCATAATTCCCCATGAATTTGAACATTCAGCTGAATATTGTCCTACATTTCTTATATCGCAACTTTTCTATAAGCTGCAACTTCTGACTACTTCCTTATGTCTTAGAAATCCATGTCTGAGGTTTACATATTGAAATGCGTATGATATTATAAATAGCGCTTTTTTTTATTCCTTTGTGTTAGAGCTGGGCCGTCATTCTTTTTTCAATGATGTAAGCAGATTATATATAAGTACATATATACATATATATGCTGCTTGCAAAATGTATATACATATATATTGTAAGCAGGTTATATTTTTAAAAAGAATTTCATTTCAGGATGATGAAGGGGCATTACGAACTGTTTTTTAAGAAAAAGCTAAAACTTTTGGCCAACAAATAGAGAACATTTTACTGACTTAGGAAATGCAAATCAGCTGTTCTGACCCTAGCTACTTGGGCAAGCTTCTAGCACTATTTTCTGCTGCCTCATGTCATGAGTGCTCTCCTGTGGTTAAAATGAGTCTTCTTACTGTTCTCCACATGCACTGCCTTATGCTAGATCCTTACCCTGAATTCCTTCTCCTTTCCCCTCTGCATTTCAAAATGCTGCTCATGCCTGACTTACATATTCATTCAACAGGCAGGGATGGAGTGCCTCTGTGGGCCGTTCCATGTGTGCACTGGGGCTCTGGGGACGGTGACGCATGACACCTGTGTTGTGAGGCTTCCCCTGAGTCTCCAGGCAACTGACCGTGGGCACCCACAGGAAAGGGATGGTCGGTGGGGCTGACCACCCCCATGCACTGGCATCATGGCAACATCAGGCAGGTGAAAAGCTTATCTTGAGTTCTCCAAGCTGTAGCAGTTTTAAAATATGTTCTGTGGAGCAGAGTGATCCTCACCTAGTCCTGGAAGGAGTGACTAGCAGGTGGGGAGGCCACACTGTGCCCAAAGCCTTCCCTCCTCCCACCCGGACGCACTCCTCAGCTCTGAATGTTCATACAGTTTGCACAGGCCTGCTCCTTACAAACTAGATGGTGGGCGCTTCATGACTGGGCACGACCTGGTTCACGACCCCCCCCTTGACCCCATCCTCCAAAGCTTCTGTCCTAGAGGGGCATTCTGGTGAACTGAGGCAGGCATGGAAAATTCTAGAACTGATATGCCTGTTTCTCACAGCTGCTGCATGCTAAAACTGGCGAATTGAGAGAGAACACGGGGTCTGTGGGATTTGGCAGCATCTAACTATGGGCATTTGAAGAAGGGCTGCAGGCCAGCCCTCTCCAGCAGCCCACCTGGTCCTGACAGCTTGACAGGGGCCTGGCCGCCCTCCGCCTGCACCCCGGGATGACTCACACACGCCCAGGTCAATCCAGCGTGGCCTGCAGGCACTTCTCTCCCAACTTAACCTCATTTGCCCTCCTGCCTTACTTGACCAGACTTTCAGAATGCCCACGCCCATGAACACACACGTCCCACAGGGTAAACCTTCCACGGAGACACTAAAAAACAAGATCCAGGTCAAAGCAGCCTGGAGAAGACATTGCTAAATTTTCAAAACAAAACTGTGAGGAGGCAGATTTTCCAGAAGACATAGCAAAGAGAAGGTCTCTGTCCCTCCCTCTCCGCTTCCCCCTGCCCCCCCACCCCCAACCAGCTCTTTCCAGAGTGGCTTGGAATTTGGAGGGGAGCCAGAGGTAATGGCAGTTTCTTGCCACTTGAGGGCACTCTGGAATCCCGAGACGAGGAGGGAGCTGATTTGTTGGGCCTTTTTACCGGAAACGCAAGCCGGTTAACCATCAGCAGACAGTCTGGAAATCCATCCTCAGAAAGGAGCAGTGGCAAATGGGTTTTATAATGAGGGCTTGGGGCAAGGCGGGGCAGAGGGCAGAAGCGGCAGAGGTGAACCAAAGGGCTTTAAGTTTTACTGCAGGTGGAAAATGGTGAGCCTGACTTTTGCTTGCCACTGCTCAGAAGAAAAAGTGTTCAGTTAAGCCAGTGGTTCTCAGTGGGGGTGATTTCTGTTTCCCCTCCCAGCAGTGAGGGGGAGTGGGGGGCATTCGGCAATGTCTAGAGACATACTGGATTGTCGAATGGTGGGGAGAGGGTGGCATTACTTGCAACTAGTGAGTGGAGGGCAGGATGCTGCTAAACCTCCTTCAAGGCCCAGAATGCCTCCTGCCCCTAGCAAAGAATTATCTAGTCTGAAATATCCAGGTTGGGAAGCTCTGGGTTGACCCAAGAGGGATTTTAAGGCCTGCCTATTCAGTGTGCAGGAGTGCCCTTTTCTACTTTTTTCCAAAGCTTCTATTCCATGCAGAATTGAATTGTGCCCTAGGAAGTGGTTGGGTTTTCCAGATGCTGTCAGTCACCAGAGGAAGAAAAAAGAGCCCGGGATCTTCACTGCAACCCCTTTCTTTCCTGTCCTAGGTTGGGTTTTCCCAAGAGTAGACCCTAAGACAAGGATTGAAGCACAAGTGGTTGACTTAGAAAGAAGCCCCAGGACACACTTTAGGGGAACAGGAGAAGGGAAGGGAAGGATGCCAGGGTGAGGTGTGATCTTAGGTAAGTTACCACTGTGGGCAGGGCGAGCACGATCCTGCTGAGGGGTCCAGGAGCCCGCACGCATCATGCACTCCAGGGTCACCCTGTGGAAGTGATGGTGGTGGAGGGGGTCCATGCTCCATCTCATCAATCATTGGCTGAAAGCTGCTGAAGGGTGGGGGGGATGCTGGGGCATTCGTTCACTAGGACTGCAGCCTGACTTGTAGGCAGAGGTGCTCCAGCTGTTGCAGAAGGTCTTCAGGGACAGATGCTATGGTGATGGCCAGTGTGCTACACAGATGTTCAGCATCTGCTAATTCCCACCCCACTCCCCATGACCCCAACAAGTGTCAGAAATCCTGTGTAGGGCTGCTTATCATCTATTTGAGGATCCTCACTCCAACGGCATGCACCATGGTGCCTTAATGAAGGACAAGTGGATACTGGCAGTGTCTCCATCAGAACACCAGTGTCTTGGTTCCTCAGACTGACCAGGCAGCTTTAGCCAGCAGCAAGCATGACCACAGAGCCCGGGGAGCAGAGGAGGACTTACCCAGAAGCTGATGGAATGTTCCAAGGCTCCCATGATGCATGGGCCCTGTGAGGTACTGTCAGTTAGTTGATAGGGTACAATAGAGTTCTAAGTCAGGATCAACCCATATGAACCAACCCCTGAGGGCCTTGTAACAAAGCAGCTTCCGATCGAGTGGGTCTAAGGTGACACTTGAGGTTCCATGTTTCTTTCCTTTTTTCTTCTTTTTTTCCCCCCTTGGTTCTGTGGGGGTTTTTTCAATATAATTTTAAAGTTATCTCTACACCCAACATGGAGCTCAAACTCAAAACCCCAAGATCAAGAGTCATATGCTCTACCGACTAAGCCGGCCCGGCGCCCCTGGTTCTGCATTTCTAATAGGCTCTCAGGTGATGCCCCTACTGCTGGGCCATTGAACCCATAGCAGAACAGTGGCCAGATTGCCACCAGGAAGCGTTTCTGGATAAGTATTTCTGTGTAAGCATTCCCAGGAAATCGCCCAATGAGATCTCAGAAGGACATCTGCCTGTCCAAGGTGCAAGTAATGCCCCATGATGCTTTTGCATTGATATAAACTTCCATATCTAGTTTTTTATTTCTTTCTTCAAGGACCCTCCCCCACAGCCACCCCTACCAACATATAAGCCTTGGGTCTGACAAAACTGGGATCTTCCCCGAGAGCGTTTGGGAGGGCTAGCATCTTGCTCTGAGAATCTGGGACCCATGCAGCTTGATTTGTGTAAAAGGAGTTGTGGAACTTACAGTTTCTAGGTCCTGCTCCACAATCTCAGGTAGCTTTCAAAGTTAGAGGCCAAGTGAAACAGAGGACAAAGGGAGAAATTGAGGAAGGGGACTACAGTGGTTATATAAGAGGCAGTGTGAACCTGGGTACTCAAGCAGTTCAAACAGGTATGAAAGGATCTGAATGTTCAGACTATTTTCATTAAGTCCTTCAGTCAGCAAATCTTCATTGAGCATCTATTATGTGGCAGGCATTGTCCTAGGTGCTGGGGGTAAGGTACTGCACAAAAGAGACAAAAACACTACCTTCCAGGAAGTGATGTCTTCTAGAAAAGGGAGATAGACAATGTGGGGGGAGGGGGCGCTTTTACTCTATCCTCTTAGGTGATTTCACTAGAGCTTGCAAATTTAGGTGACAAAAGGCATACAGATGTTAATATTATTAGGCTTTGTGGCTTCACAAAAAGAAATGAAAAAAACCCAAAGAGGCAGTTAGACCTAAGGGCTTCTACATCATTTTAACAAAAGGCAGAATTGTGAAGAAGTGACTAGACAAAAGAAAAGGGGGTTTGGGCTTGGTGGGGATTGTAAATGTAGGCAGATGACTAGGAAATGCTTGGGGGAGACTATGGAAGATTAGGGCTCTTTATGCATACTCACCTAGGTCCCATGTCCAGTGATAAGAGTTATCTGCCTCTTCTCGGTACAGGAGAGGGGGGGTACCTTTGCAAATGGAAATTTCCTTTACAAAAGGGAAATCACTGCCCTACTTTTAGGCAGGAGCACTGATAACTCTTCCTGTATCTTGTTTCTTCATTGCCTTTGGCTCAAAATAATCCTTATGCCAAAATGGTAGATCTTGAGGTAGTATATTCTGAGTCCGCTCCAAAATAAGTAAGAACTGAGTTAGTAGATGACAAAAACTAGAGCTGAGGAGGGGGTACAAGATGGGTGGGCGTGGTGGGGTCACAACGGAAACAGGAATCAGGGAAGATTACGTTGACATTGATTTAAGACTTGGACAGGAAGAACACTTTAGTGGAATTTCAATTTCAATTTTATCCATTAGTCTACTTTTAAATTTCATATGAAATTTAAATTTATTATTTTTATTAATATATAATTTATTATTTGCCCCAGGGGTACAGGTCTGTGAATCGTCAGGCTTACACATTTCACAGTACTCACCATATCACATACCCTCCCCTTGGGTTATGGACATTGAGGAGGAAATTTAAATTTTTTGTTGTTTCTTTTCTTTTTCTTTGCAGCTCTGAAGGATGGAATGCAAAGAATTCCACTCCCCCCCCTAAAAAGTTTGAAGATTAAGCTGCCCTGGAGAAAAGAAGTTTCTGGGTTGCGAATGAATTAGACATCATGGTGTATTGTTACAAGAATGGAGGTGAGAAGAAGCAAGAGAAAGGAAAGAGAGGGTTGGATTTTCCCTAGCAATGAAGGAGAAGGAAAGTCGGGAGCCCTCGGAGGGGCAGTGAAGTTCCCCTCTGCTGGCTTCTTGCTTCCCCTTGAGGCACTGGTGCTCAAATCTGGGTAAGCACAAAGAGGACTGGTTCACAGAAGACCGCCATCATAATTGTCAAGAATGGCTGGCAAGTCTTTGATACAGGTTAAAAAGGGGGGGGGGGAAAGATCATCTGATGTTCTTCAGTGGAATATAAGATGCACTTTTCAGGGTGGGTTATCAGATCCTATCAGGGTCTGTCCTGTCCAATATCTTTAATGAGCTATTTCAAAATCTATACGTTGTAGGAAATCAATTATACAGCGATAATGCAAGTAAGTTTTGTCCAGTGGAGAGGCAATTCATCCCCCACTCTTAGCCTCCACCCCCTCACTTGGAAGAGGATGGTGTTACATCTCTCTCTTTTTTTTAATTTTTAAAAAGATTTTTATTTATTTGACAGAAGGAGAGAAAGAGATCACCAGTAGGCAGAGAAGCAGGCAGAGAGAGAGGGGGAAGCAGGCTCCCTCTTTGGATGAGACCATGACCTGAGACCATGACATGAGGGGAGGCAGAGGCTTAACCCACTGAGCCACCCAGGTGTCCCAGCATTTCTACCTATATATTTGTCTCCTTTTTTTTTCATTCTTCTTTGAAATGGTTGAAATACTTATTTTTTTCAGTAATTAATGAGTTAAATAAAATCTTTAACCTGTGCTCCTTATTTATGTGCATAAGAATCATGCTTTTGACTTTTAAAACATATTTCCCTTTCCCATGGATCACTCGCACATACTCCCACCCCATATGTCCTATCCTTTCATTGACTGGCCAGTCTCTGCCTTTGGGAGCCCAGGGAATTCGAGGAGTGGCAAAGGCTTTCCACTTCCTCTCCTCTTAGGAGCTAGGATCTTCCAGCTTCTCTAGGAGTACTGGGGCTTATGGTAAGTCCTGAGGCCTAGGACTCCCTGCTTCCCTGTATAAAAGAGGCAGGATAGCTCAGGGTCAGGGGCACAGGTTTTGGTTTGGGTCCAATTCTACCCTTTTCTAGCTGTGTGATTCTGCGGAGCTTTCACAATCTCTCTGAGACCTGTTTTCATCATCTGTGGTCTGGGCCATATTCATAGAAAATGTCCTGATAACATCATGATGATTACATCAGCCCTAGAGTTGGAATTTAATTAGTATCTGGCCACTGTCACTGATATTATATGTTATTGTCACTGTGCTAGATATTTTCCACTTTCTGCCTTCTATCTATTGTCTACCAAGTACCCTCCCCTGCTCTGTGCCCCAGGAGGCTGACTTCCTTGTCCTACAGTTTCTGGGTGGGTGTCACCAATTTTTCCCCCTTCCCCTCTCTGGAGTTGTCTTGGGTTCAGTAGCATCCCTTAAAGATCCCCGCTCAGGGATGCCTGGGTGGCTCAGTTGGTTAAGCAGCTGCCTTGGGCTCAGGTCATGATCCCAGCGTCCTGGGATCGAGTCCCACATCCGGCTCCTTGCTCGGCAGGGAGCCTGCTTCTCCCTCTGCCTCTGCCTACCACTCTGTCTGCCTGTGCTCGCTCCCTCTCTCTCTAACAAATAAATAAATAAAATCTTTATAAAAGATCTCCGCTCATGCCAGGAAGCGCTGGCCACCTCCAGGGTCAGCACCTGCTCTGACTGTTCTTCGAGGGGCATGGCTCTCTATCACTGTCTCCACAAGGCGCATTATCCACTGCAGAGTCCCTATGCCCGCCTACCGCTTTATAAATAGTCCCTAGACTAAACACTCCTCAAATGATCCATGCAGAGGGGCACCTGGGTGGCTCAGTTGGTTAGAGCCTCTGCCTTCGGCTCAGGTCATGATCCCGGGGTCCTGGGATCGAGCCCCGCGTCGGGCTTTCTGCTCGGCGGGGAGCCTGCTTCCTCCTCTCTCTCTGCCTGCCTCTCCATCTTCTTGTGGTCTCTCTCTGTCAAATAAATAAATAAAATCTTTTTAAAAAATTTAAAAATTTAAAAGAAAATGATCCGTGCAGAGCATGCCACCTGCACACTGTCACAATCCTGACCGACATAGTTATTAGCAACCTTAGCACTCACTCCCGTGTGTTCAGCTCTTTTCCTAAGTGAGCACTGCACCTCTGCACCACCCGGAAACCCAGAGCCAGTATCTGTGCTCCTGTTTTGTGCAATGACAGGAGCGCAGGAAGGGTTCGCCACCCAGGTCCCTCCCCAGAAGGCCACATTCCTGCTCAGGGCCCCTCTGAAGCACACACAAAGTCCAGGAGAAGATGTGCAATATGACGCCCTTTCCTTCTCCCCACCAAGCAGCCAGCCTCAGTCATCTGGGACTCCTTCCTCTGTCTCTGCTGTCCCATGCCCTTGGCATCACTCCCTCTGCAGCCCCACTGGCCCTGCTCTGGGTCTAAGCTCTCCTTCCCTGTCCCTACTCCATCTCAGCAGAGGTAGTGGACCCCCACAGCGGCTCCCGTGAGAGAGCTGTAAGTCCCACACTTTCTTCAGATAGGAGCACAGTGCATCTCTGGCTAGCTGCCCAACGCCCATGTGTTCCTAAGCAAATGTTAACAGTTCACCGAACAGTCTGGATTCCGTAAGGGGACAAACTGCATTCTTTTCTCCAGTTGGACCTTCAGTTGTATGATGTCTAATCTCGCTTAATTAAGGTTCAACACATCCCTTCCATGTCTAGGCATTTTCAGGTTTTAAAAGCCCAGTCCAGGCTAGCTTCAAGTTCCATCTCATCTCCAAGCTAACTCTCACTCCCCAGCTCCAAAGGCATCCATGGCTTTGACCCAGGGGGTCCTGCGAGGACTGGAGACATGGTCTCTCCTTTGGCTCCTTTTTCCTGTATCGCTTAGCTTCCCTCTTCTGGTATGGCAAGGAGTGAGAGGCAGATGGGAGAAGAAGGGAAAAGCATCTCTAAACTGATACTCTCGTTTCTCTTTAAGGCTCTCCCAGCTCCTCTGGCAGTGCCTTCTGCTGGGCTGGTAGCCAATACAGGCTTTCTCCTGGGGCAGATAACTAAGTTATCTTACAGGAGGCCCTGGGAGAACAGTCTCACCACCTGCATTTCCCTGACCTGAGACATACCTTCTGGCTAGACATCTGCCATACGCCTCCAGGGTACATAAAGATGGCTTCAGAGTCTTTGCTACAACTTCCTTGGAGAAGAGGGATCTCTTTCCTCCCCCTTTCAACCTGGGAAGAGAAAACACAATAAAAAGGACATGCTGGGACTTCTCAGGCTCAGTCATAAGAAATCTTGCCACTGCCACCAGGGTCTCTTGGAACATTCTCTGGGAGCCCAGAGCCGCCACCTGAGAAGTCAATTTTGAGACTGCCTTCCTGGCCAGGCAACACAGAGATCTTCAGAGCAATAGTCTGAGTCCAGTCATCCAGCTGTCCCACCAAATCAGTGGACCAGCCCATCACCTACTGTATGCCACCAAGGGACCACAGTCAGCACCACGTGGAGCAGGCCAAGTCTTAGCAGAGTTCTGCCTGAATGGCCCACAAAATCATGCAGAGAATAAAACGGTCACTGTGTGAAGCCCTAAGTTTTGGGATGATCTGTTACAGAGCAATAGGTAATTACCAGAACACCACCAGCCCCTCCCCCTCTGGCTCCTGTCCGTGGTGCTGGAATCATTCCTTGCGTGGGTTAGTGGCAAAATGGTCCAGATAGAGCCACAATTTTTGGCATCTACATGACCCACTGCTGCAGTGTGGACTTTCCTCTTTTCCCATGGCTCTCCAAGTCTTTACCACCTGCCCAATTCTGTGGTGATTCTGTTGTGACTCCCCTCACTTGGCTTCAGGGATGAAGCACACCCTTCTGTCATCCATGGGGAGGGATGGGAGATGCAGCAATGCTGCCTTCCAGGTAGCTGCCATGAAGGAACACCTCCAAAGACCTCAGGCTGATGCAGGGGAGGAGGCCCAGGAAGGGCACTGCTGCATGCTGGCAGACGGGGTCATCTACTTCTTAATAAGGCACAGAGATGTGTCTTTTGGGTACCTCTTTGACATTTCTTTGTCTTCAACTTTGAGCCCCAGTGGCTCATTTTTTATCTTTAATTTATGTATTTATTTGAGAGAGAGAACACAAGCAAGGAGAGAAGCAGAGGGAGAAGCACACTCCCCGCTGAGCAGGGAGCCAACCTATGCTCTGTCCCAGGACCCTGGGATCAGGCCCTGAGCCAAAGGCAGGTGTTCAACCAACTGAGCCAAGCAGGCGCCCCTCCAGCTGCCAGTTTTGAAGTTACATAAATACAGCTTTTTCTTTTCCACTTTAGGTTGGAAACTGAGTCATGACAAACATGTAAATCAAGAAAAGATTAAAATACCAGATTTATTTCTTATAAAGCTAAATCAGAGATGTATTTAGATCTGGTCAAATGACTCACTTAATACTGCATCCTAGAATCTGATGTATCTACCTAGTCAGTCCCAGGCAACACTGGAAAAATCACAGGCCTTTCTCCTCAGGGGTGGAGATCTATTGCTAAATCTGCTACAGCAGACCTGAACACATACTCTCTGCGGGCAGGCAGGTCCCCACCGGGAATAGATAGGGAAGGGGCTGGGCTACTGTGCCTGGTCTGTCACAAGCTGGCTATTTAATTAATTTTTCCTCTTCTAATGAATAAATGTAGCGGGGAAAGGAAGCCAAGGTTCTCCTCATTGAAAACAATAACAACAAAAAGCCAACCAGCCAACCAACAAAAATACAAGTAGGGGAATAAGAACTTTCCCCAGTAGTAAGCTCTGAAGAAACAAGTTTCCATGTCCTGTTACACACCTCTGTTTTGTCACTCTGTTCTATTGGGTCCCTTTGTTTCTCATTCCAGATCCAGTTCCAACCTGGCCCACCTGCTGTGTGCCTGGGGGTGGGGGCTACCCCCATGAAGTGCACCCCTGTGAACAGGGCTCCTGTGCCTGGGCTGGGTTTGCTCAATGGCAGGCACTGGCAGGAGAGCACAAGATAGAAAGAGAAGGAGGTTGGGGGATTATCCCTTGTTCTCATTGCCAGTTCACAGGGGCTTGGCTCCATCCCTCTAGTGAAGGCCATGGCTCCTGTCAGGCAGCCATCATCATGCACCACCTTCCCTGGAGATCTGCAACAATGGTCCCCTTTCCCTTCATATCTATAAGAGGTAATAGCTCTGACTTTTGCCAGACTTGGAATTTTCTCCCACCCCTTCCTGATCCACTTCAGCTTTACCCTCAGCTCTGCAGAGTCCCTTTATTAAACAGCCCACAAACTACCCTGTTGGAGTGAGTCATCTGGTTCCTGTCAGAACTCCGACTGTTGCATCTCTCTTACTGGAGACTGTGCCTGCTGGGGGAAAGAAAGCACCATTCCACCACACCAGCTGTTAAGGACTGAATGTCTGTGCCTCCCTTGGCCCAAATCCACATTTTGAAATTCCAACTCCCAACCTGATGGTACTGGGAAGTGGGACCTGTGGGATGTGATTAGGACGTGAATGTGGAACCCTCGTGAATGGGACTAGTGTCCTTGTGAAAGAGACCCCAGAGAGCTCCCTCACCCCTTCCGCCATGAGAAGACAGCCATCAGTCAGGAAGCAGGTCATCGCCAGACAGCAAATCTACCAATGCCCTGATCTTGGACTGCCCAACCTCCAGAACTGTGAGAAATGAACGTTTGTTGTTTACACTCCACGGTCTATGGTATTATCGTTTGAGCAGCCTGACTGGACTAAGGTGTGAGCTTCCTTTCAAAGCCCTCAGTCTGTTCTCATGCTTCAACCTGAACCCTATTGTGCACTCCCAAGACAGTAGTGGGAAGAACCTTGGGGCAAAATGAGAATTAAAAATTCTTTCTGAGGAGGGTATACTTCTATAACCAGAACAGACATGAGTCACCTGTAAATTTTGAAAAGTGCCTGTAAATTCTGAAAAGTAAATGAGAGAAGGATAGTATGGTGGTGAAAACCTTGAGCTCTGGAGTCAGCTTGAGCTTGATTTCCAACTCCTGTGTGGCCTTGGACAAGCTACTTTCCCTGTCCCAACCTCCACCTCCTCATCCCTATGGGTGATGACAGTGGTGGAGGGAGGTCATGCTTGAGTGCATAACAAATCCTCATTCAACATGAACAAGGACAAGCACATGCAACGGTGCATACACCAGAGCCCCAGCCAAGGGTAGAGGGGGAGAAGGAGGGGAAACTGTTGCCCCAGCCCACCTCAGCAAGCCAAGGCCTGCCATATGCACTATACCTGGGATCTGGAAACCCTCAGAAAATGGTGGCTGCATGAGACCAAAATTCCCTTTTGAAATGTGGCTTTGATAAGTTGATTCAAGAAGACTTCGAGAGAAAGACTTTCCTTCTATCGCCTGCAGCTCTCAAAGTTCTCACCTGGGCTCAACCCTGGCGAAAGACAGGACAGGAGAAAGGTAGCGACAGAGCTACAACTGCTTCAATGCCTTTTGCAGGCATGTGTTTGAATGGGCAGAGCCATTCGATCATGAGAGTTCTAATTTAGTGGTCTGTGAGAATGGGGTGCCCCGAGAAGGCCTGCTGCAAGCATGGGATCTGTTCTGAGACCAAGACTGATGGGTGAGCAACTTTAATTACCCAAGAACTGTGTTAATGGCCCTTGGGGTATCTTATTGCTATTCTGACACTTGGGAACATGGCATTTTCCCATTAAAATGCCAATTATCCTTGAGCACTTCTGCAAATCCATCAGCTGGAGGCTGCTGGATTGTTGAGTGATGCAGTTTGATGGCTTGAAGCAAACCTATCAGATCAAGGGCATTTTATCTGGTAGTCCATGACTGCTCTGAGCACTGTACTAACCCTGCCTGCCCCACTCCAAAGACATGCACACACACATACACACATGCGCACACACACACACACACAGAGTCCACTAAACAGAAATATCAGAATCTCTAGTTCCAAGTAGCTCGGGAAGAGGAAGTGTCCAGAAGCTGGGAAATAAGTAAGAAAATCAAGATCTGGTAAAGAGCCAAAAAAATGGAATTTTTCTTCATCTGAATAATTGAAAGCACAAGCCCAATAGAAAAACACATCTCATCGGGGAAATCAGTTGATTTACCTCATCTGACTACCAGGAGACAGGGTCTGCTTGCAAAACCCCCACCTCCCCCATCACGTCTTTGTTGCAGATTAGTTACAGCTGAGGGGTTTGCTAATGCTGGAATTTGGAGCCTCCATCCCATGTGCTCTTCCAAAACACCTCTGCCTCAGCTCGCACAGCGTCGGGTTTGACCGATCTGGGTTCGTTCTCCTGGAAGAAGTGCTTATGCTGGGGTCATACCTGGGCGCATGGAGTTTCTCAGGAAGGGGAGTCATACACCTGTTTGGTCTTTGATTTCTTGGAATTATGTTTAAACTCAATTATCAGTCTAAATGATTATGTCATAGAAGATCAAGTTTGTTTTGCTTTATTTTGTTCTCACTGGGTTCTATCCTAGAACAGCGGTACAGGAATGTGGCTAAGAACACATGTTACGGATCCCGATGCCAAACTTCCAATTTTAGTTCTACCACTTACCAGCCATGTGAACTTGGACAAGCCATTTAGCCTCTTTGGACCTCAGTCTCCCCATCCATAAAACAAGAATAATAGTGGTATTGACCTCCCACGGTGGTGAGGATTAAATCTGCTAATATCTAAAAAGTCCTCGGAATAGTATCCAACCCATTCTAAATGCTTTACTAGGTAGAGTATTATCATTTGAGTGTCTGAATAGAATTTTAAAATGTTCTTTCACTTCAAAGGCTGCCCCATTTTTATAACAGAAGAAGAGTTTGCTATAGCACCTCATTCAAAGGGAGGTACAGTCTGCACAGGACTGGTGGTTATGTCTCTGTAACAGGTGTTCTTGGTGCTGCTCCCAGGTCCCCATTTCCAGACCAGAGTGCCCACCAGGCAGCTGGAACAGGCCTGCACCTCAAGCCTGGCCCATGGCTGGCAAGTGACGCAGATCCAGAGATGCCTGGGAGATGACACAATTTCTTTGCCCACAAGTTCTTTGCCATTCCTCCTATCTGAAGGCACATTCCAGATTCTTCTCCCTGCTGAAGATGGGCCAGCCTTAATGACCTACTTCTAAGAAGCTGGAGGAGGTGGAAGTGATGCTCCATGCCTTCTGTTGGGGGTTCAACTGTACTCCCCAAAATCTATGTTTAAGTCCCAACCCTAGTAACCCCTCAGTATGACCTTATTTGCAATTAGGGTCTTTGCAGGTGTAATCAAGTTACAATGAGGTCATGACTTGCCTAAGTCCAATGACTGGTGCCCTTACAAGGAGAGACAGAGACTTAGACACACAGAGACATACAAACAGGGAGATTGCCGTGAATGATAAAGGCAGAAACTGGTGTGATGTGTCTACAAATCTAAGAACACCACAGATAGTGGGCAAAAACAGAAGCTAGGAAGAGGTTAGAAAGAATCTTTTCTAGTGCCTTCCAAAGGAGCATGGCCCAGCACCTTGATTCTGAACTTTTAGCCTCTAGAACTGTGACAGAACCAATTTCTGTCATTTTCAGTGACCCAGTTTGTGGCACTTTGTCATGGTGGCCTGAAGACATGTACCTTTTGATGTTAGACTATAAGCAAAGATGTAGCCTGGCTCTGGCCCTCTGCTTTTCTGTCTCTCTCTGTCTCAGAATGCGTGCCACTGTAGTCTTGAGGCCTCATGTTAGAGGTCCAGCAACCCTGAAGCCACCACACTGGAGAGTCTGTGTGGAGAGACCACTGTGAAGGAGCTTTGACCCTTTAAGTGTTCTCTGACCAAGGACCAGACATGTGAGGAAAGAAGCTTTGATGGAACCTAAGCCCCAGCTGCCCTTTCCCTGCAGCTTCATGACAGCCCTCACCTAAGTCAGAATAGCCCAACCCAGACAAGCCACTCCCACATGTGTGACCTAGAGACACAGTGACCATTAATAAATGCTCACTGCTGTTTAAGAATTTATTTTTAGTCATGGTAAAGAACACATAAAATTTACCGTTTTAACCATTTTTAAGTATACAGTTCAGTAGAGTTAAGTATATCCACTTTGTTATGCAAGAAATCTTCAGAACTTTTTCATCTTGCAAAACTTAGACTTAACAGCTCTCTACTCCCCCTCCCCCAGCCCTGGCAACTACCATTCTACTTTGTCTCTATGAATTCCTCTATTTTGGATAGAATCAGGTAGTACTCATTTTTTTTATGTGTATATTTTTTGAGTGATTTCTTTTCCTTAGCATAACATCTTCAAAATTCACCCATGTTGTGAGAAACTTCCTTTTTCAGGCTGAAAAATACTCTACGGTACATGCAGACCATATTATGTTCATCCATTCACCCAGCAATAGACACTTGGGTCCCTCCCATCCTCTGGCTGGAGCGAATATCGCTGATTTGAACATGGATGTGCAGACAGGTTACCGTTGATTGAAAACACTATGTCTTGGGTGACTTATGACTCAAGTGGCAAGGGTACTGTATAGCAGCCAGGCCTGCATACCTCTGGGTAGAACAAGGAGGAGCAGTTCCTGCTCTGGAGCTCCCCGTGGGATCACATACAGGCAGGCTTCTGAATTCATGTCTGCCTGCTCCTTCTCCTGCTTTATCATCATCCCTCATTTCCCCACAAGGTGTCTTTTGAAAGTACCCCCTTTTTGTGTTACTTGCACCAAACAAAGACAGCAGATGCCACATGGCCAGGGTGGTAGAAGTCCTTGCGGATGGTTGTGGGGAGGCTGCCATGACCTAGAGGCACTGCACACAACGTGATGGTCTTTGGTTAGTTCACTACTCATGACCAGCCAAATTGACACATAAAATTAACTATCACAATGGGTATCAACTCTGTTAAAACACTGAGTAGCAACTGTACAAATAGACTTAGTGAAGCTAACAAGGTCTTCTCATGATCATTGTTCTCTTCTGTAGTTAAAATGCCTGAACTCTGGAAGTGGTGGTAACCCATAACAGGTCAGGCAAAATCTCCCCAGCAGCAGAGTGCTTGGCAGCTGTGGAACATCTCCACACGCATACACTCTGTGCATCCTGCCCTTGGGCTGGGAGAAAGGTGGGGAATTGTCATTTGCTTTACAGAAGAGGAAAGTGAGGTCCAGAGAGCTTAAGAAGTGAACCAGTCAAATCAATGGCAGAGCCAGGACAAGAACAGGCCTGGTGTTTTAATGCTCCTGTGGGCTCCCCTGCTTCAACTCAGACCCCTCCTCACAGAGTAGACCCAGCAGCACTTCAAAAATGGAAATTAGACACTTTTCTTAAGACCTCACCATGACTTCTAGTCATGACACTTAGTATAAAATACAAACTCTGCCTCATGACTGAAAAGGCCTGGCCACAGTTTAGGCAGCTCTTCCCTGGGGCTTGCCCTTGAAGCTTTGGCCACAGTGACCTTCAGGAAGGGCCCTGCTCATGTCAAGCTTTTCAGGGCTTCTGTCACTTCTACCCAAAACACTCTGTGCTGGCTGAGTTACTGCCTTTTAAAATATGTCCACAAATTCTTTGACACTGCTTTCTGTAAAAGGTAAAGCCTCATTATCCCTCCTTTGAGTGTGTCCTGGTCTCAGTGACCCACTTATGAAGAGAATATGGCAAAAGTGACACGGGACTTCCAAGACCAGGCCACAGAAGACATTGCAGGTTTCTCCTTACTCTCTCTCCGAATCACTCGCTTTGGAGGCAGCCAGCTGCCATGACACGAGGACACTCAAGCATCACTAATGAGAGGCCCTCACAGGGAGGGACGGAGGCCTCCTGTCAAGAGACCCTCAAACAGCCACAGGAGAGAGTGGGATGGTGTGACATCTTTGCAGTGTGTTAACTTGACTGGTGAACGAACGAATTCCCTTTTCTGTGTATTTCCAGATAGGGATTCTTAGAGACTTGGGGGTGGGGGGTGGGCGGTGAGCAGCATCAATTTTGTACCACATATACCTCTTTGCTTGTCTTCTGGCTCATCTTACTGGTGTGAAGCAGGAGCTGGGCCAGGTGTGTGTGTGTTCAGATCTGTCTTGAAGGGTGCGGACTACTGTGAGGCTCCCTTGTCACCGGTTTCAGCCTGTGCTTGTGGGGTCTAGCTTGGGCTCGTGGAATTTTAGCTCACTTGTGACCTTCTATCCGGATGCTGCTCTTTGGATTTTAGGCTCCCGCATCAGACATGGGGAGAGCCTTGTAACCAGCTACCACGAGTCCCTGACCTACTTCCCTCCTGTTTTCGGATGGAGCTGTCTGACATGGTGCCATGGCTCAGAAGCAGACTCATCAGCCCCAGTCAAGGCTGTGGATGATTGCAATCCTAGCTGACTTCTTGACTAAAGCCTCTTGAGGAACTCGGAGCTGGAACCACCCAACTAAGCCACTCCCAAATTCCTGACCCAAGGAAAATGTGGATATAAATGTCTATTACTTTAAGCATGAGGTTTGGGGATAATTTTTTATGCAATAATAGATGAACTAATATACTCCATCACAGATGTCCTCCTGAGAATCAGACTCCTAGGCCACTACTTTGTTTTCAATTACGGCATTCTATTTATGCCTTTTAGAACATGTATTACACCCTGCAAATATTTTACAGATTTATATACTTACTTATTTCTTTTCTGCTTTCCCATTAGGATGCCAACCTCATGAGAGCAGGCACCTTCTCTGTTTCGTCCATCTGTATCCCTAGCACCTAACAGGCAAATTGCACTTCCTACTAGCTATGGAGCCACAGGAAAATTACTCTTTGTGCCTCAGTTTCCTCATGTAGCAAATGGGATGATGATAATAGCACCTACCTTACTGGGCTGTTGTGAGTCTGAATTAATACTTATAAAATGTTTCAAACATTTTCCTGGTACATGTAAATATTCAGGAAGTACAAGCTGCTGGTATTTTTATATTATGATATAAACTTAATAAATACCTACTGGGGGACTAAATGAAGGAATTCATTGATCTCTCTGTCCCATAATCTTAAGTATCCAAGACACAAATAAAAAAAGTCCCAAAGGCCTCTAGACAGCTAAAATGGATGTCCCAAAGGCTAGTAGCAAAGCCCATCTAATTAACTTATAGGCAAGCTCTTAGGCCATTACTCAGGACCTAATTACTTAATAGTCTTAACAGATATTTATTAGTTACCTAACATATGCAAAACATTGTGTTAGGTGCTGGGGGAAGGGACAGAAAGACACAGAGGTGAATTAAGCTCATTACCTTCCCTCGAAAGAGCATGCTGTTTAGAGGGGGGACAGATATAAGAGCCACCAATCACACAATTACCAGAGAGTGAGCAAGGCAAGTAGGTGCGGAACAGAGCGATGCTAACTCTCAAGGTGGCCGGACTCAATTAGTCACAATTATAACAGAGGTAACAAGCTTAATTATCTGGTTTCCTAGTCCATAATGGATTAGAAACAGTATATTAGAAGAGGGGGGGTGGCTATTGCTAGAGGCAGGTATGTTGGCAACAGCAAAAAAAGTGACCAATAATAGGAATAAAGAATATAATTTTAAAAATATTGAAGGTGGATGTTAGATAATTGAAGCAACTTTAGTTTAAGGTCATTTAGTGTAGGGCCAACAGCTACATAAGACATGAGAGAGCAGTCATTTCATAGGGTTATTGTAAGCATTAAATGGTTTCAAGTACTTAAAAAGAATTCCTGGCCCATAGCAATTGTGAGGGTCTGTATCAGTCAGGACGCGTTGCATCTGCTGTAGTAACAAAAAAATCCGTCAAATCTGGGTCACTTGAAATAATGAAAGTTTACTTTTCACTCATACTCCTGTCCATCATCAATAGGCAGGTGATTTTACTCTGATTCAGGACTCTCTTCACATTGGGATCCCTGGCTCATGGAACAGCCACCATCTATTACAATGTTGCCATGGCAAAGGGAAAAGAACACCTTCATGGATAACTCATTGACAACTAATCTACTAACTAATCGTTCACCTTGGAAGTGACATACTTTCTGGCTCACAGCTCATTGGCCAGCACTGGTCACTGGCTCCCACCCTTCTGTGTACTCAGAATGGGGATGATCAGAGTGTGTGTCTAATAGCACAGATCATTACCAGAGGTCCCCTCTGTACTAACATATCACACTGCTGTGGTTAGGTCTCAGAATTAAAAACTGTATGCACCCGAGAGCAAAACCCATCCATTTTGAGCAAGTGAAATCAACATTCACAGGAATTCCCTGTTTCTCAGGAAACCACTGGCATCTGGTGGCTTGAGGGAGGGAGTGGTGTAAAGTAAGACCAGTTCTTCACTTGCGGGTCTGGTAAGTACATTGGAGGACATCAAGCACTCCAACTCCTGCTCACTAAATGTCCATAGTATCTCTTCTCCAAGTCACTGTTGCAATCAATAATGCTCTAATCTATTTTCTAATACTTCTTTGGGGTAGAGGAGAGTGATACCCTTCTTTGGCTAAAACTACTAGCAAATGTTTAATGTGACTGTGTTGTCTGGAGCCAGAGGTGGTACCCAAACCCAGTTCCCTACTTCCTTGATCACAATGTGTCCATCGTAATTTGTTAATTGAGAATCAGAGATCAGTAGTTAAATGGTCACCAAGAGTATGAGCTGGACCAGTGATGGAGTGTTAATTTACCTGCCCCTTAGGAAACTTTGGTCATTTTTTTGCCCTGAATTCCATGAGATGCCCCTGTATCTGTTCCATAAATTCACATTCTGCTTAAACTAGTCTTAGGTTTTGGTGACTTACTACCAAATAATTTCTGACTAGGACACATACCTCCTAGAAGCATTTCTTTCAAATATGATTAAAATTTTTAAATGTGTTGTTTGCAAAGGACAAGCTCCATTTAGTTGAACAATTTACTTTTGGGGAGCTCTTCCTTTTCCTTCTCAGTCGATCAATGAACTACTGATGTGTGGCTATGCAAAATCATCTATGAAGCCAGAGAAGAATGATGTGTGTGCTGATAAGGAATGGTGTGGAAATAGCCTCAGGAGGGTTTCAGAGGGCCCAGGGCTGAGGGTCAGCTGTGGGATTAGTATCTCTGTATCCCACACCCAAATGAACACATAAAACAAACCTGGGGTGAACATCTCCCGCTGGTGTGACAGGATGAGTCATTTAATGACTTTCCCTTCTGTTAATGGAGAGCGTTTCTTTCAAGCTCCAGAGAAAAACTGACATGATTCATAAAACAGAAAAATAAGATGATATTAAACCTAATACAAACGTTCAAACTAAATTTATAAGACATTTTTAAAAGCAGAGATTTTGCTCAAGTATTATAATAATCTCGTATGAGGATGAGGTCTCCTGCAAAGGTTTATTTTATCCTCATGAATGATCAGCAATTATCCAAACAGCTCTCTTCTGTCCCTGTGGTGTGTCATCTCACTCAATTTGGATTTCACAGAAAGTAGATGGGGTCACCGCGTGCTCAATCACCAATCCTTCCAATACACCGTATTATAGGCATGCACTGAACACTTTGGGGAGGTGAAGGTGGCCAAAATTAAAACTTGAAAGAGGCTAATTGTGATTCTCTGTGCCCCCCCCCCCAAAACAGGGTACTGTGTTCAGTCAGCACCATTTCAGGTAAAAACACTTCAAAGTTATTTGATAATAATAACACAGAAAATTGAGTTGTGTGTCTGTGTGGAGCTGGGCATGGACAGGAACGCTTTCAGTGACTTCTTTCAAAATATTTATTACTATGATATCCCAACAAATGCCCACTTGCATTGTACAGATGAACAAACCAAGGCTACAGAGATGCCCTAGATCACTGGGTAGTTAAGAGGTGGAACTCGCGTACACTTTGGCTCACTGTAATGCTCCTTTGTGTCTGTTAAATGCAACATGTAAGATGGCAGGGTGTGGAACTAGTCCACCTGGGTTCAGAGTCAGGCTCTGGTAGTTACTAGCTGAGTGATCTAGACTTTGTTAATTAGAACTCTTGGTGTTCAGATCTCTCTTTTTTTTTTTTAAGATTTTATTTATTTATTTGACACACAGAGAGAGATAGATCATAAGTAGGCAGAGAGGCAGGCAGAGAGAGAGAGGGGGAAGCAGGCTCCCTGCCGAGCAGAGAGCCCGATGTGGGGCTTGATCCCAGGACCTTGGGGATCTGAACAGAAGGCAGGGGCTCAATCCACTGAGCCACCCAGGCGCCCCTCAGATCTCTTTTCTGAAAGATGTTCAACAAATACTGGTTTTAAATTCTCACCCAGACTCCAGTCTTTCCTACAGCAATGGATCCTAAGCTAGTGTATCAGGCACCTTGCATGGACCTTGAACTCACCAAGACAACCACTTATATGTGGTCTGATAAGAAAAACATATTCCATCACTCCTTAAACGTGCTTAGGAAGACTTTATCCAAGGTGCTGCTACAATGTTGCTTTGCAACAATTTGGGCTACCCTCCAAATACATCAAGGAAAAGTAGGGATTTGTAGCCAAGGAACAGGGAAAGGGGGGCATCAGCAGATGGAAAATTACGAAGAGGGCAAGGTAATTCTTTGCTAAACAGACCTAACAAGATTTTGGCTGAAGGCAGGCCACAGTGATCAGCTATCACCTGGAGTGGGGAATGGATGATAGATTCTGGCAAAACTGACTTAGCAGGATTCTTGCTATAATTGGGCTTTTGAGGACCTGCCCAAGGACAGAGCCTAATAAAAAAGAAAGAGAGAAAGAGAGAAAGAGAGAAAGAGAGAAAGAAAGAAAGAAAGAAAGAAAGAAAGAAAGAAAGAAAGAAAGA
>ML095431.1:2852-16109 GCA_003697995.1 Taxidea taxus jeffersonii
GTTTGTTTTATGACATTAAGAGTCTCTTTTGGTTTGTCTCCCTCCCGATCCCATCTTGTTTCATTTTTTCTTTTCCTACCACCTTAACTCCCACTTGCATCTCCACTTCCTCATATCAGGGAGATCATGTGATAGTCGTCTTTCTCCAGTTGACTTATTTCGCTAAGCATAATACGCTCTAGTTCCATCCATGTCGTCGCAAATGGCAAGATTTCATTTCTTTTGATGGCTGCATAGTATTCCAGGGGGTTCTGGTTCTAAAATAGAACACAAGTTGTAGGAAACTTACTGTTGAAAACAGGTAAGAGTGATCACCAGCTGGTGACAATGGAGGAATGTTGGAAACGTACATAAGGGCACAAACATCCTTTTCGCCATTAATTCATTCACCATCCCTTTAATCAATAAATATTAGTCAAGCCCTTACTATGTGTCAGACCCTTTTCTAGTTTCCGGGGATAGAGCATGGAACAAGGCAAAACTGCGGCCCTTGGGCACCTCACATTCTGCTGGACATCGGGACAATAAATTCCCATGACCCGCTGAGTTCTGGGCCTTGTTCTGGTTCGTTCAGGGAGCTCCAGAACCCACCAAGCTTGTTCATGCTTTTAAGTGTCCTCTCTGCCTGGAATCCTTGTCCCACCTTCTATTTTGCTGTGTTAATATCCACTCAACTTTAAATACTCAGTTTAAGCACTGCCTCTTCCAGGAAGTCCTCCCTGATCTCACACTCTGACAGGATTAGGTATCCTTCTAATGTGCCCTCTTCAGCCACCTCTCCTCCCCACCCTGAGAACTTTTGCGATCTTGATATTTATCACATTTATCGTCATTGGTTTCTAGTCAAGCATTCTGAGCACAGTGCTGGGCAGAAAAATAGGTGCTAGTACATTTAATGGGTGGGTGGCTGGAGGGAAGGAAGGTTGGTGGCAGGTAAGCTCAGCCCCCTTGTGCACTCATCCCCCTCTGCAGCTCACACTCCATCTTATTATTGTAAACTAGAAGCCTAGCCATGTCACGTGAGCTAGCTCTTTCTTCTCTCCTACTCAGTAAAGTCCAAGCTCTTCACCATGACATGCACACACTCTGTGATCTCGTGTCTTCCTTCCTCTCTAGGCTCAAGTCTCAGAGCCATTTCAGCCTCTGACTCAACACTGTCTAAGGCTCGAAACTAGAATTACAGCAAACCCCTTGATGTGGCCTTTTCTCGACTTTATGTGTTTGCTTATCCTGCTCCCTCCACATGGGATTTATTTCTCCCCCAGATCTTCTTCTCCTCCCTTGGCCCTCCCTTCCCTGTATTATGTTACATCTTTACACTCCAACTCTTTAGTTTGGTTATGTGTTTACCTATAGGTCCCCCGCCCCAGCCTACGGGTTCCTGGAGAAAATCGTCCTAAATCTTATTCAGAGCAGAGCAAGATGCTACACCTGACAAAGAACAGGTACTCGGTACTCAATAATGCCCCTTAAGGATGTCCATATCCTAATCCCCACAGCCTCTGACTGCCTGACTTCACCTGGCAAAAAGGAGACTTCACAGATGCAATTAAGTTAAGGATTTTAAGATAAATAGATTATCCTGGGCTATCTGGGCTGGACCCCGGCAATCAATCCCAAGGGTCCTTAACCACTGGAAGAGGGAGGCACCCCAGCCAGACCTGTGATGATGGGACTAGGGGTTAGAGGGCTGAGGTTGTGGGCTCTGAAAACAGAGGAAGGGCCAGAAGGAGCCCAGCTCTGCCTTTAGCTCATCGAGCCCCATTTAGGACTTTGGACCCCAGGGACTATAAGATCCTAAGTTTGTTTGTTTCTTAAAGATTTTATTTATTTATTGGAAAGAGAGAGAGAGAGAGAGCAAGCTCAGAGAAAGAGTGAGAGGGAGAAGCAGACTCCCCGATGCGGGGCTCAATCCCAGGACACTGAGATCACGACCTGAGCTGAAGACAGACGCCCAGCTGACTGAGCCACCCAGCCCCTGGAAGATCCTAAGTTTGAAGGCACTAACTTGCCGGTCATTTGTCACAGCAGCAGTAGGACCCTGGTGTAAGAGTAGTGGCTAACACTTCTGGGGCCGGTGTCCCGTCTGCCTCCACTGTGCTCAGCCCGCCACAGCTGCTGTCTCGTGGAGCGCCTGAGGGCTGCGAGAAGTGAGGAGTGACCGTCGCGCGGGCAGCAAGTGGCAGGTGGGGATTGCAACCCAGGCAGTCTGGCTCCAGAGCCTGGTGTGTAGCTGCCTTCCTTGGATAACAGGGTGCAAGGGACCTTCGTCACTGTGCTCCAGAGCTGCCCTGGCTGACTGGTTCAGTGTCAGTTCTCAGGGAGAATCTAAAATGATTCAAGTTCCTTACTAATGCAGACTCCATTTGCTGTCTCCTTCCCGCAGAGGAAGCCGGCAGCCCGGAGCTGTGGCCGCCTATCCTTGCTGGGAGCCAAGTGAACCTGGAGGCAGGTCATGGAGCCGGTCAGGCTGCACCCTCACCCGTGCGTTGGGCCCCCTGCCCCCCAGTCCTGGCCTCCCACGGAGGAGGGGAGGCGTTAGGGTGCCAAGTTGGCCCTGGGCACCGGCCAGGTGGGCTGTGTGGCTTTTCCCAGAAATTTTCACACTGTGCCAATCTTCTCCGGGAATCCTGACTGCCCACTGTGCCAGACAACGTGGTAATTCTGCTGCTCTGGATCAGCCTCTGTGAGAGCAGGCAGCCCCTGGGGCCTCGAGGTAGGAGGGCGCCGCCGAGGAGCACCTGCCCGTACCTGCCCCAGAGCCAGTGATGGAGGCCTGCGTCCTCAGCGCGCGGGAGCATGGTGGACCAGGAGGAAGCGTGACCGGCTCATGAGCACATGGAAGATGGGGTCTCCCCGCTCCAGCAATCAAAGAAACACACATCGGTTACCCACTGGATTCGCAAAGTTCGAAATGCTAGTACTCACGGCTCTTGAATGTCCTGGAACACATTTTCTAGAGATCAAGTTAGTATTGATTTATTCTATATTATTTAAAAAATGTATTTATTATGTAATGCTTACATATTATTTTGAAGGCTTCTTACTCTCTGACCCACTAATTCTACCTCCAGGGAATCATAATAAAAAGGGAAGCAAAACCAAAAACAGGCATCTGGATAATGATTTATGTAGAAGAGTCATCATGGCAGTGTGATTTATAAGAATAAAAAAAGGAACAAAAGAAATGTCAAAAGTTAAGGGATGGGTTACATAAATCTGAGTAATCGCAGTATGCTATAGTGAAGATTTTTATAGGACTTTATTATTTTTTACTTTATTATTTATTTCCTTTTTTTTTTTTTTTTTAAGAAAAAGAGACCTCACGTGTGGGACAGGCAGAAGAAGGGGAGAGAGATAGAGAGAATCTCAACCAGTCTCCACCCCAGAGCCGGGATCCCGACCTGAGGTTTCAACCCTGAGATCATGACCCGAGCCAAATTCAATATTTTTTTTTTTAATTTTTTAAGTAGACACCGTGCTCAGTGTGGAGCCCAACACGGCTCTTGAACTCACACCCCTGAGAGCAAGACCTGAGCTGAGACGGAAAGTTGGAGGCTTGACTGACTGAGCCACCCAGGTGCCCCAAGGTGTATGCTACTCATAAACCAGAGTGAACTTCGTTAACTTAACAACGACCCCATGCCTTTAGTGTGATGAACACCGATCAAGTCAGGGGCCAGTCAGAGGCGAAGCCCTAGTGTGAACCCCTTCGAGAAGCTTGGGTTTTTGGAGGAGGCAGCAGTTACAGTGGACCTAGTGACCTGGAACCTTTAATGAACATTTTTTTCTGATAAAGAGGAATAGGTCTGCCCATGAGCTCTGCCAACAGCAGCCCATTAAGCGACTGGCCCTGGGGTGGGCCAGAGGACCTCACCTTGGAATGGGCCTCAGACATGGCTTCCCGGGAAGGACTCCAGGCCCCTAGGGTGGGCCTATATTTTTGGAAACAAAACCAATCAACAGGCAAAAGCATTTTCTGCCTCCGCTGTTCAGGGGGCCTGGTCCTGACTTTCAGAAACCTGGCTCTGATCTCATAAGTCTCCATCACGGACCCCTCCCTCGCCTACCTGGGCAGCCCCCGGTGTCCCAGCACCGGGCCCTCCTCCTGTCCCCCACTCCTTCAGTGTGATGGCTTTCTTTTCCTGGAAGGCCTAGCCCTGCCCGTGGAAGGTTGAGAGCCGGCTGTAGGAGCTGGAGACCTGAGTCTGAATCCAGCTTCACCACTTGCAAGCTCTACGATCTTTGAGCAAATTACTCACCCCTTTAAAGCTCAGTTTCCTTGTCTGAAAAATGGGTATAATCTATGCTTCTTTCAAGGAAAGGAATTTGTGAGTGCTCATCAATTTGCGTATTTCCCGATTTCTTACTGTGTGGGGCCAGCAAGACACAGAAGACGCTGTGCCCATAAATGACACTTGGTAAAAGAAAAAAAAAAAAGCTCTAATCCATGCCCCTTGCCAGTTTCCGTGGTGTGAATATTCCCACCGTCATCGATTTCAGGCTACGAACAGTTGAGCGGGTTGGCCAGACTCCTGCATATTTTACCAGCGGCTTTCAGGATCTCATGAGCTTCTTCCCACCGTTCGACCCCCGAGGACAAACTTGGTCCTGGTCTTCACGGGATTACGGTTTCATGGGAAGAAGCCAAGAGCTGTTTGTAAAATTATTGAATATCTAACTGTCCTACCTCTAAACTAGTGGCTTTGTTGTGGCGGGAACAACAGTTTACTTCGGAGAAACTTTTTCCTGGCCATGTTATCCTCAGTCCTGGCAGCTAGTAGGTTCCTGATAACATGTGTTAGATGAGTGAATACATGTCTTCAGTAAAGAACAAAATGTGTGAGAGTGAGCTAAATGCAGAAATGTGGAGGAATAGGGAACAAGTCTTACCATAGGCAGCCTCTCTCAGGAGGAGGCGCTTAGAAATTAAAAAATATGTATATTTAGAGGACGTAGCACAGTGCCCACTGTACAGAAAATACTCAGTACATGGTACCAAATGTTCCCTTTCTTTGTTCTTTGCAACCAAATATCATGACCACCATAGCTCCAGTGGTGCCTCTTCCTGTCACAGTTGCATCAACTTCCTGCCCTCTATGTCTGCCCTCTGTGGAGCCCCCCACAGTGGCCTTGCCACAGTTTCCTGGAGGGGTCGTTCTCTCACCCACGGCCCTGGTCACTGAGCTGAGGCCTCTGAACATTTCCACATCCATGCTCTGGAATGTTCCAGCATAGAGCAGTGGGTCTTCTCTCCATCAGAGGTGACCCCAGGAGCCTGCAGAAACTTGGAGGAAGCCTACAGGATTAGAATTGGCTTGTGTGAGGCCACAGATCTGTTGTGTGCATAGTCCTGGTTATCAAGACCTGGCTAGATTCCTGGCAATCACCTTGGGGAAATCTCTACCAGCCTTGGGGACTCAGTTTCCTGATATGTAGAAGGAGGATTTAGATCCAAGAGTGTCTGTGCCTCCTTCCAGCCCTAACTGTCATTATGATATCAGTAGATATTCTCCTAAACGTCTTTGAAGTCTTCAAACTCTCTGGGTCTCAAGAAGAAGCTGTGCTTTGCATGTGGCCACAGAAAGAGCCTCTGGCCAGAACACACAGTCTAGACCCCTGTGTCCTGGTAGAAGACAGGCTTGAGGAAGGGGGAGGTCCTCCCGACCCTATCACCTCTCTTACTTTTCTCCCCAATGCCCCCCATCTCTCCAGTGGTCAGCCTCCCCTGAACACACTGCCCCCTCCAAGTGGCTCCCAACACATCTCAAGCCAATGAGCATGCCCATATATGCCCATCTTTTTTTAAATTTTTATTTTTAAAGATTTAGTTGTTTATTTTAGAGAAAGTACACAAGCAGGAGGGCCAGAGGGAGAGGGAGAGAGAATCTGAAGCAGACTCCATGCTGAGTGCGGGGCTGAGGCAGAGCTCAATCCCAGGACTCTGAGATCATCACCTGGGCTGAAGTCAAATCCTGCATGGACTGAGGCATCCAGGCGCCCCCAACATCGATCTTTTCTTACTCCACCGTGTGTAGAAGTCCTGTTTCTGCTGGACGACACCTCACCATGGGCAGCTCCCTACCTTACAGGGTGTCCCCCGTTGTTGGGGAGCTCTGAGCACATGGGGTGAGGCCGTGGAGCTGGATAGCAGAGCCGGGAGCCAAACTGTCCTGAACACTACCTTTGTGCCAGCCACATGGACACAGCTTTCTAGAGAAATCATCTCCTGGCTTGGGGAGGCATGACTAATTATTATTCTCATATAATATAATATTATCACATAATAATAACTATTCTCACTTTAGACACAAGGAAACTGATGCTCTGGGACCCGAGACACTTGTTTGAGGACACACAGATGCTTGGTGCACCTGTTACCACCGAGGTAACATTTCCCTGGGCCACGTCTACCTTGAATGGGCTGCTCTCCCACCCTGCACACCTCTCTTAGAGGCCCCGGGCCTTTGGGAACCCTGAGGGCACACTCATGCCACTTTTGTTGTCCTGAGACTAAGGGGAAGGGAACCACCAGTTTACTGGGTACTTCCTAGGCACCCCAAGTTCTCTCCACTGCTCTCCTTCCATTGTATCACATACTCCTTGCTCATTGCAGGCCCTAGAGTTAATGGGTAAGAATCATTTGTTGTAAGGACAAAGGCACGTCCCTTGCAGACACAGAGCGGGAGGCTCTGAGAGGCAGGATGACCCACAGCAGATAGGGAGCGCTGGGCTCTGACCCCCAGGCCAGCCGGCTCGGGGCTCAGGCCTGTCTCCACAGGAGGCTGCCTGTTCTCAACAATGTCGGATTCGCCCCCAGCCTGAAGTCGCTGGGGAGACTGGGGCCAATCGGCTGTGTTTGGAAAAGGCAGGTGTGGAAGCCTCAGGACCACAGTTACTCATTACCTTTTATTAAGTGCTGATATCACAAACTCTCATAGATAGGCCAAGGGGTGCTAAGTCACCAAAGTCCAGGCCAGACAAACAAAAACCTTACTGATTAACCAGCCCGGCTTTCCAGGCCTGCCAGCTGCTCAGTCGCCCCGGGAGAGGCCAAAATTGCTACCTCGGCCAAAGGGGCCCAGGCTCAAAGGCTGGTCTTGTTTTTAGGCCCAGCTGTCAGGAATCTTAAAAACCAGCAATGCCAAGGCCCCTTGACTTCAGTGCCAACTCCTGGAGCCTCTAAAAGTCCCTGCTGAGGGTATTTTCCAGGGAAGGCCTGGAGTCCTGCTTCTTCTGACCCCAGGAGAACCCCTGTGGGGAAACTGGCTTTTCTCCCTGAGCGGGTGGGGGCTTGGCTGTCTCCCTTCCCACTGGACCTGGGGTCACAGCCACCAGCTCCACTCCAGCATTCAAGCTGGATCGAGTCAGGGACACCAGCCAACGTCCCCTCGGGTACCCATGATGAGCCCACAAGTCTTCTTGGCTTCAAAGTTTTCGTGCATCCTGTGTGTGGAGAAAAGGGAAAAGGGGAGGAAACTGACCATCGGGAGAAGGGAACAACCACAGAGCAGTGCTGGAAACTTTCAGAGCCCCCACGGCCCTGCCTTAGCTGACGCGCGCACCCATTTCCTGCGGCGGCGTCACAAACCGTCATACTTAAGAGCTTCACACACCGTGAATTTGCTGCTGGGGGGGTCAGGAGTTTGAAATGGGTTTCTGGGCTAAAATCAAGAGGTCAGCAGGACTCCCTTCCTTCTGGGGGGGCTGCAGGGGAGAACACATTTGGTTGCCGTCCCCAGCTTCCAAAGGATGCCTGCTATTGCTGAGCTAAGGGGACGTCACTGTGGGGTCACATCTGTGTCTGGGACTCGGCCTTGCCTACGTCCCTCCTATATGTGCCCCTGTGACTCCGTTGGGCCCACCCAGGTCAGGCGGGGTGATCTTCCCATCTCAAGATCCCGAGCTTTATCATTTCTGCAAAACCCCTTTCCACGGATCGGTCCCGGTTTCTGGGGTTAGGACAGGGACATCTCTCCAGAAGAGGCCGTTCTTCCACTGAGCCTGGTGAGTCTGGACGCTCTTTGAAATGTTCCCTGACAGACACTATGTCCTAAGGTCACCAAGCTTCCTTCCCCCTGACTCACAGGCACCGGCATTCTGAGCTTTTCCTTCCATAGGGCCGTCCGTGAGGGTGATTGAGATGCACAGTCTTCCGGGGTGGGGGGAGGGCTTCCTCACCCTTGGATCATAACTGAGCTTGGGCTTCTACCGTCCACCATGACTCCTCTCAGCCTCAGGTTTGGAATTAGACTTGGCTATGCCAGGGTCATGAGGGACCTTGGAAAAATCTACTGCTGCCTTTGACCTCCCGTCTCCCCTTTCACAAAGGGTCAATGCAGTCTCCTCCCCAAAGCGATCATGAGGATGGGTTGAAATGGTAAACTATAACTCAGATAACTCAAATACCCACAGAGGCCTCCTTGCCCTTTGGAACGAAGGTAAGAGTCCTGGAGAATGCAGCCCAGAGTCTTGGCACTCCCCGGCTTATACCCACCAGGGGCTTCGGCAGCACTTCCAGCAGAGATCAGCTGCCCTCCCGATGCCCGTAGACACGGCACTGTCTGGCCCCGGCCACCTCACAGCCCTCACCCCAGCTTGTCCACACCGGCTGCTCCGGTTCCTTGAACACACCAGCCGGGCCCACCTTCTGGGACCTGTCCTTGCTTTCCTTCCTGTGCAGAGCACATGTCCCCAGCAGGGTGGACCCAGCAGGGTGGACCCGGCAGTGTGGACCTTCTTGCCCGTTAGATCTTAGCTCAGGTCCCATCACTTCAGACAAGCCCGACTCATCCTAACAGTGTGACTGGCTTCCCACTTACTCCCTGTCACCGTCACCACACCTCGCTTCTTCGTCCCCTTTTGTCACGCTCCTCCTCCTCCTGGACACCCAGCTGACCACACCTGCTCACTTCCTGGCCCTGGGGTGTGGCCACGTGACTGTGCCCTTGATAATGGCGCGGTCAGGGGTGATGTGCTCCATTTGCAGGGCTGGCTTAGAAGAAGCTCCCTGTGTGTCCCCCCCCCATCCCTGTCTGTGAGGCCGGTAGATCCTAGCCGATGGGGAGGCCCATCGTGTGACTGTGAGCCTGTGCCCGCAAATCTGGGAAGACCTCAGAAATTACCCACGCTGGATTTCTCTGCAAGTAAGAAATGCGTTTCTACTGTGTGAGGTGCTGGATTGGGGACCTGTCTGCCACGGCTGACGTATTTGTATTTATTGGGTTTACTGTCCATCTCGCTAAAATGGCCACTCCGCGAGGCAGAGCCTGGGCCTGTCTGGGTCCCCCTTGACACCTCGGCTCCTGGAACCATCTCTGGCACCAGGTGGTAGACGACCGAAGCCTATTGAACAAAGGAATAGATGAGTGAATAAATAAAATTGGCCTGACTCCCCTTGCTACACTCTAGAAAAATCCAAAGCCAACCTCAAGTTTTTGCAAATTCCCAGGCCCTTGGGATCCAGGGCTCAGAGTCGTGGCATCTTGCCACCTTCTCTGCCGGGTTCCTTATGTCTAGGCATCTTCGTTCTGTCTTACTCACATTAGGGCAGGTCGCAGGTGGAGCCCCATCCCCTTCTGTGTGCCCGTGCCCAGGCACGCACACGCCGGCCCGAGGCCTTCACGGAGGTCTGCGGGAGGCAGAGGTCGGCATTCACCCCGCAGCCATGCGCCCAGCTCCCAGAGGATGTCAACAACCCGGTGTCGATTCCCACCCGCCCGCCACCCCCATCCCCATCCAGACATTTTCAGTTGCCCTTTCAGCCACACGTCCCCACTGCCTGTGAGTTCTTGGTTTCTGTTTCCTCTTCCTCTTCTTCTCTCTGCCTGCGGCACACTGTCTTTTTTCCGCGGTTGTGACAATATCTTCCATTGTGCACACTCTTCTACTCCGTGACCTTGTCACCCTCCCGTCCAGAGGAGCACGGGGTCCCCCGCTCCCTGACTCCTGGCAGTCCCCCAGGGAGAGCCAGGAGGGAGTAGTAGTCTTTTCTGAGCCAGGGGCATCAAACGCAAGCTGGCCTCTGCCTCTCCTGCGGGGACCCTTGGCTCTTGGAAGCTTGGGCTGATGTGCGACAAGTCTGGCTCTCTAGAGGCCAGCATCCCATGAAGAAGCCAAGACCACCTAACGAAGCCATGCCCGAGGCTCTGGTCTCAGCCCCAGCTGAGGCTGCCTCGGCCACCAAGCTGGCCAGTGCAGACGCCTTTTGATGTTTCCAGCTCCCTGATGGTGTGACATTCCACTGGGACTTCCCAGCCGAGGCCCAGGCTTCGTGGATCAGACCCAAGCCACCCTTGCTGGGCTCCGTCCCAATTCCCGACTCACAGAATTATTGAGCATCATAAAATTGGGGGTTTCCACCACCAGGTTTGGGGGTGTTTTGCCATCCAGTAATGTAGAAACTGGAATGGCTCTTTCCTGCTGTCTCACAGGCAAAAAAAGAAAAGAAAAGTTTCCCCTGATTTTCTGAAGTCTGGCAAGTTAGCCATTTCTTTTGTTGCCCTCAGAGTCTCAGATTCCACCCCAAGTGGCTTGTTAAGGTATTTTTCTAAACAAGACTTCTCTCTGAGAGGTGTTCTGATGCCAGCAATTAAGATAGCAAAGCGTTTTATCTCTGCCAAGCGTTCTGAGTGCTTGGCGCATACATTTGCTCAATTAACGTTAGTTTGAAATTCTGTATTCTTTCTTGAATTCCCAGGGAGCTGGGAGGTGCATAAAAGGCTGGGGTAAGGGAGTAACTTTTGGATTCCAGATATAGGCGGTTCGCTGACGCATTTGGCCCCAGCACTTGTAGGAAGCAGGATCCCACAACAAAAGAGCCCTTATCGGGGAGTTTAAGAGAGACAGTTAATACAGAGAAACAGGTACAATGGTGTCTGAAGAGTTGAGAAGACTTCCAAGGAGGGCTGCCAGATAAAAGACAAGAAGGCTAGTTAAATTTGCACTTCAGGTAAACAATGATTTTTTTTTTTCTTGTAAGTATGTCCCCTGCATATTTGGGAACACTTATTCTTAAGGATACGTCATTTATCTGAAATGAACATTGAACTGGACATCCTGCGTTTTTATTGACTAATCCTGGGGCTTTGGGATGCATCTTGGAGCTTAGCAACAAGGAAGGCATCTCCTCCTGGGGTTGAGGGGAGGGGAGGAGGGGCTGACACCGGGATCCAGGGGCTGAGGCTGCCCCCTGGAGCTGGCATCCTGTCAGGGACCTCCAGGCTGGGGGCTGGGACCAGGGAAGGGATACGAGATGCTGCCTGGAGCAGAGGGAGAAATGCCCTAGCTCCTTCCTTGCTCTTGCTCTCTTCCCCCTGCCAGGACCTCCCATGGCTGACCCCAGCCAGAAGCATCGTCCAGGGAGCCTGGGAAATGTAGTTTGCAAGGCTCAGCCATCGGGGACAGAGTAGACAAGGGTCCCGTGTCTGCACTATACATTTTGTCGTGCTTATAAAAAATATAGCAGACTTTTTCAACCATTTCTTGAGCCCTCACAATGTTTGTGGCACCGTATTGAGAAATTCAAAGGCATTTTGTCATTTGATCCTTAACCAGACTATGAGGAAGGTGCGATTCTTTTCTACATTTTACCGATGAGGACATGGATCCTCAGAGAGATTAAGAAATGTGCCCACATGCTGCCCAGGAGGTATGTGTCAGGCTCAGTTCCCTCCTACAGCAGCAGGAGGGGCTTCAGCCCTCCGGGCTGGTAGGGAGAAGGGCGGAAGTCAGAGAACGAGGCGGGGTGGGGGGCAACATCCATTCATCCAGCCTACTGGGTCTGGAAGGGGCACCATCTTGATCCGCGTCCACATGCTTCGGCTAATGCCTGAAATGCCTTCTCATTCTCGCTCGTCCCAAAGGCATTCGATCCATTTTCTCTTTCCGTCCGACACCCAAAACGTGCTTGTTGGCAGCCATACGGGGGAGAAAACAGCAGAATATGATCAGTAAGCGCCTGAGCCCTGTAACCAGGTGGCGCATTCAAATCCTGGCTCTGGCGTTGACTAGCTCTGTAACTTTGGGCAAGTTGTCAAAGCTCTCTGTGCCTGTTAGTTATCACTTACACAAGAGGCTGATGGCAGTGATGGAGATGATGATCTCCATGATGGTGATGGGGAGATCTGCGGGACAGTCACGCAGAATGCTCATTGCTCTAGACTGCTTCTACGTGTACTGGGCCAGCAGGAGCCCTGCCCATGGATGTGAAGGTCCAGCGAATTCAGCCATGGGGAGCACTGGTACAATGCCTGGCCCACATTTGGTACCCAATAAATGTAGGCTGTTATTTTATACATTCTATGTATACATTTTATACATAGAATTAGCTAAGCAAGGGACAGTGTGCAAAGTTAAAAGTCTCTGTGTACTGAGCAATAGGGAGATGAGGGGGACAGGGAAGCACATCATTTTAGGAGGAGGCAGTCTTGTAGAGAACACAGGAAGGGCATCAAGGGTGGGATGAGCCAGGACAAAAGCATGGGAGAGAGCAGATCCACACTTGGAGGCCATGGTGAGATGTTGGGGACAGGAGGGCATGTAGCAGAAGAAGGGGGAAGGGGTAATTTGAGATACAAAAGGCTGGAGAGGTTGGCCAGAGGCCAATACCATGGGTCTCACTAGCAGCTCTGACTGTCATGGTTGGCACAGAAGATTTTAAAGTCAGGGGCTTGTTTGTATAGAGCTGATGTGCGGGCCTCTCCCAGGGGCCGGGAAAAGCAGGAAGGAGCTCCCTGGAGAGAACCGCCCTCCTCAAGGAGAAGCCAGTCTTAGCCCAGGGACACCAACCCTACCCCTCTCCCACCACCACAGCCACCCAGCCATCACTTCGGTGGGCTCTGGCTGGCACGCCAGGTAACAAGGGCTTTCCGAGCACGGCCACAATGGTGCCCCTTGCACCGGGTCAGTCTTGGATTTGGACAGAGACTTGTGCGAGAGCTGTAAGCAGCAGATATGACTGTGGGCACAGATGTGGAAGGGGAAAACCAGATCGGGCATGGTGCTCATGATTTCTGGGCATGCCTGAACCCTAGCCCAGAGTGCCTACTGTTCTAGGCTGACCTCCTTCCCCCTCCACGTGAGGCTCTGGTCCAAAGCTCTGCTGACCTGAGTCTTTGGCCTTGGGAGGGTCTGTCTCCTCCATCCCACCTGAGACCACATGCTCCCAGTCTCATAGAGGAGCTGAACAGGAAAGTCTTGGGGGATCAGGTCACCCAGATTTCTTATTTTATAGATGAGAAAATGGGGGCTGGAGAA
>RCUC01067902.1:0-13029 GCA_003697995.1 Taxidea taxus jeffersonii
GGGGGGGGGAAGCAGGCTCCTTGCTGAGCAGAGAGCCTGAGCTGAAGGCAGAGGCTTAACCCACTGAGCCACCAAAGTGCCCCACATGTTCAATTTTAAACAGATCCCCCACCTTCCCACTTGTACTTTCATCTCCTACAGTCTTTCCCTCTCCCTTGCAGGTGCTCAGGCCAAGAACCGTGGAGTCATTCTTTTTTCTTCTGCCTCACTCCCACTTCTAGTCTGTCGGCAAATTCCATCCTTACCTTTAGAGTACATCCAAAACCTGATCAAGTATTTACCACCTCCACTTTCACCTCCCATATCCAAGCTACCGTCAACTTTTACTTGGATGACTGCAGTCACTTCGTAAATAGTCTCCCTGCTTCTAGCCTTGCTGCCACTCCTATTAGTCTTCTTAGACAGCTATCCAGGGGATCCTGTTAAATATAAGTCAGGTCTTTCATTCCTCTCCAAAAAACCCTGTAGTGGCTTTTCTTTTTTACCAGAATAAAAGCCTAGTGATTTACGATGATCCTTTAAGACCCTGAACAGTCCATCCACCCCCATTACTACTCTTGATTTCATATCCTACTCCTTTCTTCCTCACTGTACACTACAGTAATACTGGCCTCCTTTCTGTTCCCTGATTGCATAGGGCATGCTCCTTTCACTGGCTTTTTGCCCTGCTGGAATGCTCCATCCCCTTAATATCCCAGGGCTCACTACTTTACCTGTTTTACTCATGTCACATTCCCTGATCATCCCAAAACTCCATCCCCTTCTTGGCTTTGTTATTATAACACCTTACCTGAATATATTGTAAATTCCATGGGGACAGTGATTTTAGTTTATTTTGTTTTTGTTGTATTTCCCTACATGCCTGGCAAATGGTAGTTGCTCAGTAAATATCTGTGACATGAATTTATGATTTCATCTGCCTAGAGGATTATGCCTTTCCTTTGAGAAATATACCCAATAATCATGTGCTTCTTACATAGGCTGCCAGTCTTTGACTTCTAACCCTTACTATTCTGCTGGTCCCTTTTCTAAAAATGATATATTCCATGCCTCTCTTGTTCAGTTTGAAATTACTGTTTGACTGATTTTTATTGCAGCATACAATTTGCATAACTTGTAGTTCCTAAGTTCATGTATTATCTTGGGAAATAATTAAGTGTTCTTTAATCCTTTGTAAAGTATATGAATTATTCATTGTCATTGAATGTGGTGTTTCCCAACAGTCACAGTGCTACTTGGGATGTATGTTTCTTTTACATGACTCTGTATCATGATGTATAACTTTATACCATACCCTCTTTCATGTTCTTTAAGAAAGGTCAGTACTTGGTTTCCCTTGTAAACCTGTGTTGAGAGTACTTGATCCTGTACTTTTGATTTCTGAGAGTTTTGTAGGTTTTAGTGTTTTTTGTGTAGTCAGTGCTTCATAACCACTTCATAACCTAGGTCCCACAGACACTCCTTGGTCTCTTACTAATTTTTTCTTGGCTCAGTAAGAATTGAATTTTATATACTTGTTATGGAAGTCCTACACTTTGGATTTTTCATTTTGGGTATTGTGCCTTATTGTCAGGTGGGGTGCCTAGGTGGCTCAGTCGTTTTGAATCATGGAATCATTTAACTCTAGCTGATAACTTTTCAATCTGAAAGAGTCACTGCAACACTTACATTCATCCAGTTGCCATTTCTCGGTTGCAGGAAAGCATAAGTGGCTCAAATCTCAGTTCTTCATTTCTTTCTTAGATGTTAAATTCATTGGGTGTTAAAGGTTCCTAATCCTATGGTATGTGGAATATGAAGTGAATTTAAAAACATTAAGTTGAATACATAAGACTCAGTTTCTTGTTTTCCTTTTTTTTTAAAGATTTTATTTATTTATTTATATTTTATTTATTTATTTGACAGACAGAGATCACAGGTAGGCAGGGCAGCAGGCAGAGAGATAGGGGGAAGCAGGCTCCCTGCTGAGCAGAGAGCCCAATGCGGGGCTCGATCCCAGGACCCTGAGACCATGACCTGAGCTGAAGGTAGAGGCTTAACCCACTGAGCCACCCAGGCGCCCCTAAAATTTTATTTATTTATTTGACAGAGATCACAAGTAGGCAGAGAGGCAGGCAGGGGTGGGGTGCCTGCCTCTCTGCCTACTTGAGGCAGGTTCAATTTGGGGCTTGATCCCAGGACCCTAAGATCATGACCTGAGCCAAAGGCAGAGGCTTAACCCACTGAGCCACCCAGGTGCCCCCAGTTTCTTGTTTTCTGATGTTGGAGAGTTTCCAGTCACAGAGTAGGCATGGCTGTGATTTGGAAAACAGGGAACAGCATGAGGAAGTCCTTAATCTTAATTGTATTTCATTGCTATGGCAATAGAATGTAATAGAACTTAATGCTAAGATTCACTGTCAGTAGCTAAAAATATATAAAGTATAAATGAATGATTTCTTTCAGATGCAAATTGGTATTGAATGTCAACGTGTAGTAGTTGGAGGATTGCTGACAACACAGATATAGCTACATAGCTTAAGACATCCTGTGGGTGAAAAAAGCATAGGTTCAAAGATACACATAAGTTTACCCATTGTAGTGGATACATACAACCAATTTAATGTAATGCAATGGAGAACGGACTAAAACACTATCTGTTAGATTTTGGTATTATTAGAAGTATGTGTTCAAGAAATATTTAATAAAATGCAAAATACCCATGATAAAAACCTAAGTAAAAAAAAAAAATTCCAATTTTATTATACACCATGATCCAGGTTTTTAACTTAAGACTCTCTATACATATAAACAACATGCCAATGTGTTAATAGTGATTATTACAGGGCTCGAGTGAACCCTATTACAGGGCTATAGTGATCTTTTTATTTTATTCTTTGTACTTTTCTATTTTCTGTACTTTTCTGTCCAATCTTATACTCTCTGTATAATCTTAAGTATTTTTAAAAGAAGGGAAAAAGTTTTTAGAACTAGATATAGCTATGTGATTCTAGGCAAGTTAGTAATGATGAGGATGACTGCATTATACTGAGTACCTACTATTTAGCAAATATTGAATATATTTTGTTATCCTGTTTTGTAATAGTCCAACATGGAGGCTAAATTATCTACTTTTACTTATTAGGAAAAAGTCTCAAAACTTTCAAGTAGCTTATGAGCTAGTAAATGTTACAGCAGGGCTCAAACTGAAGTTTATATGATTTTCTAAATATACCAGAAGGCTTTAACTCCCCAAGCCTCTGTTTCTTTACTGTAAAATATAAGTGGAATTGTTATGCCGCTTAAATGACACAAAGTACATAAACCACAGGACAAGTTTTTTTCCATGAGATTTCTTATAGCCTTCTGGCTTTTTTGTTGTTGTTTCCTTCCGCACCTGTATTATTCAAGCTGTTGTTTAAATATTTCCAATAACAACATTATCTGAAATTTAATTCTATAACAGTAAATCTGTAAGTTGCATTTCTTCAGAGAAGAGCAAAATTAATCCACTGATTAACATTTTGTTTCTATAGTTTTCATGTTTATAAACTCAGTTTTGCAGTCATTTTTGGAAGTTTCATTTTTGTGAGAATCAATGATACTTTGTTAAAAGGGATAAAGCTTATGTTTCTCACCTTCCTTAAAAGCTGTTTTAAGAAATTTGGTGGGGTGCCTAGGTGGCTCAGTCATTTAAACCTCTGACTCCTCATCTCAGTTCAGGTCTTCATCTCAGGGTTGTGAGTTTGAGCTCCAGTGTTGGCTCTGCACTGGGCATTGAGCCTAGTTGGGAAAAAAAAAAAGAAGAAGCAGTAGCAGCAGCCTGGTATTTTGTTGAGTTTGAAAGGATTTCTGTTCCTTATGTGAGTTCTAAACCAGGTGAGAGGTCAAAACCGTAAGCTTATCCAGTTTTTTCTCTCCAGATTTTCTTTTTTTTTTTTTTTTAAGATTTTATTTATTTATTAGAGAGAGAGAGAGAGCGCACAGGCAGACAGAGAGGCAGGCAGAGGCAGAGGGAGAAGCAGGCTCCCTGCCGAGCAAGGAGCCCTATGTGGGACTCGATCCCAGGACGCTGGGATCATGACCTGAGCCGAAGGCAGCTGCTTAACCAACTGAGCCACCCAGGCGTCCCTCTCCAGATTTTCTAAAGTCCCTGAGGTAGATAGGGACAGGAATATTATAGCAGTTGGGCTCCTTGCAAATGAAGGAAATCATTAGGAATGGGGGAGAAGTGTACTCTCAAAACCTTTTTCAAGTTTCAGACTTTTGTTTAGAAGTTAGTGTAAAAGGCTGCTGAAACAGCTAAGTATGGTAAATTGAGTCTGGCTGATAGCTATTATAGTCAGCAAAATGGGTGGGTGGATGGATGGATGGATGGATGGATGGATGGAGTGAGTTAGCTAACTCTGATGTTCAGAGTTACACTGTTGCTTATGAGTACATTAAACATCTTCCAGAAAATCCAGGATAAGTATGATTTCAAGTATTATATTTTAGGCTCTATATTTTTCTACTTGGGTATCTTAATTTTGGATTTAGAAAATATGGATACTCTTACCTATGGGAAATGCAAAGAACTATGAAACTGTACTTAACCACAAATTTACATTTTTTTAAATTTTTTTTTTAAGATTTTATTTATTTATTAGTTAGAGAGAGAGCGAGCACAGGCAGAGAGAGTGGCAGGCAGAGGCAGAGGGAGAAGCAGGCTCCCTGCCAAGCAAGGAGCCCGATGTGGGACTCGATCCCAGGACGCTGGGATCATGACCTGAGCCGAAGGCAGCCGCTTAACCAACTGAGCCACTTTACATCCCACAAATTTACATTTTTGACTGATTAAAAAAACCATTTCTTTGGACAATGATCATGAAGATTTTACTGTATGTTTTAGCTACTGCATAGTTTTCTGTTATATGATTAACCACCATTTATTTTTCTGTTCTCCTGCTTATAAACAGATTATTCCACAGTTTTAAATTTCTGGAAGAGAGAGGGAGGGAAAGACTTGTGGCAGTGGGAATACTTAATTATGTGTTTTATCTTTGAAAAATAAAGAGATTTGAAACAGTAGTGGGAAAAGACAGTGATGGTATAGACATGAAGTAAATTAATGTTAATGTCTTATTAAAGATATCTTTATTTACCCTGCAGTTATGAAGATGTTCCCCCATATTTTCCTTTGAAACATTATTGTTTAACCAGCAATTTCACATTTAGAGCTCCACTTCATATGCAATTTGACTTTTATGTGGAGTTTTAGGTAGAGTTCAAGATCCTTTTTTCCCTTGTATATACAGTTGGTCTTTATTGAGAAGACCATTCTTTAAAGGAGGAGATCTTTTTTAGCAGTGGAAAATAACAGTTCATGTTTGCTTGTTGAAATGTGATCTTGGCTTACATGATTATCTAGATTCTGAGAAACTGATGGCACAGGAATTGGTTAAGGTAAATGAAAGAACATCGTTTTGGAGGAGGAAAGAAACATTTTAGCAAAGGAGGGGATCCATAGTGTATTTGTCTTTGCTTTGAAAAGGATGCACTTTCATTCTAAAAGAAAAATGAATGCAAATGTGAGTTGGCTTAGAAGCTTGACTATGAGAAGATGAAGGAGTTCCATCTGTGTGTTCTGCTTTGTTCATGAAGTAAGGGTGGGTCTTAAGACGGTAGGTATAGGAGGGATGGGTTGTGGAGGACTGAAGAGACGTAATAAAGTTTGAAAGCCCAAAGCCTGATTCATTCAGTTCTTTCTTTCTCTCTCATACCTTCAAATTCTGTGAGAGACGATTTTGGTTGGTTAAGTTAGTTACTATTCAGTATTGAGCGCCCCCTTTGGGTGTAAAACTCTTGAACAAAGCTTTGTAATAGACATGCTAGATTGTTCATTTTGGATCAGATGTCCAACCTTAGTCCAGGTATCTATAGGTCAGTGGTAATGGGGGAAACACACATATCTGTCTTTTGTTCAGAAGGAAGCACTTCTTTTTTGGTCCCTCCAACAAAGTCCTAGATTTAATTCAGTGATCCAGTTTAGGTGACATGAACAATGGCTGTGGTTAGGTGAATAGAAAACAGATTAGCCACATTTGTGCCTTATGACCCTGTGCCCCCTAGTGGAGCCAGCCCCATCTAAACCATGTCTTGACTGTGATAGAAGGGGGGTGGGGGGGGATGCTTCTCCAGAAAGATTGGATTGCTCTTACCAGAGAAGGATGAACAGCTTCCAGGGAAATAAAAATATATTGGAATTTAATGGAGAAAAGTATTCATGATCTTTAAAGAAATATGACAGACTCTTAATAAATTCAGTGAATTAAGAACTGAAGAATTATATCGTAAAAAGCTTATTTTAGAATTTGTCTTCACTGTTAGTATATGACTTTTGACTTAATAGCAAAACCACCACAATGGAGTGTGGGTATTTCCTTTCAGCTTGCATCTCTTCCTTCTTTATCTTACGTTAAGTTTTTGTTTTGTTTGTTCAAAGGGTTTAATGAGGAAATACCCTACATTATTAGACTAGCTTGCAGTAAGGTATTTGGGGAAGGGCATTACTCAAAAGTATAAAGTACCCATCACAAGAAGATACTTTTACACACATGGCAGTGAACCACACAGTATTTTCCAGACTTAATGTTTGACTTTCTTTAAGCACAAAGAACATTGGAAATTGTTATCTTTCATCTTACAGTTGAAATACTTACAGCATTATTACCTGTAAGATAGTTTCACCTTCTGAAATCTCTTTCATGATAGCATGCTTTACAGACTTAATCAGTAGGATATCATTGGGGGACAGGAAAATAATAAAATGTCCCCAGATTCTAAACCAGTTTCATTAGGTTGAGGGCTGTAGTTATCTAGCAGTAGAAGAGTTTGGCTTTCATCAGGTAAGTATGATTCTGAGATTACTTTTCATTTAGAAAAAGGAAGTAGAACCAGATAGAAAAGCAAGTGTTTTTGTATTGTGATTTACTCCATAAGTAAGAGAAAGGAAGTAGAACTAACCACATAGAAAAGTAGCTTTGTATTATCTTGTGCTTTGCTCGATACATAGTGATTGCTCAGTAACAGCATCTAAAATTTATAAAGAATGGGTAAATATGTGAATTTTTTGAAAATACTTTTCCTATTAACATTTTATTTGGTGGGATCCTGTAACCCTAGTATGGACAAGAATTTTTCTGACTTTATTCACCATAAACCTTTATTCATCATAAACTTTATTCACCATAACCCAAATATATTGGTTACATTAGCATCGTATCCTTTCCCTTTCCCACAACTGAGAGCATTCTACTATCTTTCTTGCCTAACTACAATTTCCACTCTTAACCGTGCACAGTGAGCCAAAATGACATTTGAGGAAATGTATACCATGATAGAGAATAAAAGAAACAAAAAAAAAGTAGGGGAATCTGGACGACTTTTCCATAATTCATAGAACAGAAAAAAATCTTTTAATTTTTAAGTTATCATATAGTAATATTGACTTTTTTGGGTATACAGTTCTAATATTGTTAACACATACATAGATTGAAGTAACTGTCATGGTAATCAGGAAACAGAGCTATTCTGACACCCCCAAAAACTTCTTTGTCCTGCCCCTTTATAGTCTTAACCCTCTTCCACCCCTAACTCCTGGCAATCACTGATCTGTTCTGTTCTTCATCACTATAGTTTTGTTTCTTCAAGAATATTGTATATATAGAGTCATACTGTATGTAACTGTTTGAGCCTGGCTTCTTAAACTCAGCATAATGCCTTTGAGATTCATCCATTTGGTGGCATTTCATTTGTTGGATAGGTGATTTGTGAGTATTTTCTCCCATTCTGTAGCTTGTCTTTTCAGTCTCTTAAGATCTGTCTTTTGCATAAACTATCACTTTTTTTCTTTTATAGATTATGCTTTTGGTGTCTGTTGAGAACGCTACTTAATTTCAGCTCATGAAGGTTTTCTCCTGTGTTTTCTTAAAATTTTACAGCTTTTAGTTTTACTTTTAGATCTATGAACCATTTTTAGTTAATTTTGTATAAGTTGTCCTTGCACCTTAGGTTATGGTTCTTTTCTTTTTTTCTTTTTCTTTCTTTCTTCGCATGTGGGTATCTAGTTGTTTGAGCACCACTATTTAAATAAAAAACCTCTTTTCGGGCGCCTGGGTGGCTCAGTGGATTAAGCCGCTGCCTTCAGTTCAGGTCATGATCTCAGGGTCCTGGGATCGAGTCCCGCATCGGGCTCTCTGCTCAGCAGGGAGCCTGCTTCCCTCCCTTCTCTCTCTCTGCCTGCCTTTCTGCCTACTTGTGATCTCTCTGTGTCAAATAAATAAATAAAACCTTTAAAAAAAAGAAAAACCTCTTCTCTCTGTTGATTTGCTTTCACACCCTTGTCAAAAATGAATTGACCATGTTTGTCTGGGTCAGTTCTGAATTCTTGTTTTCTGTTCCATGAATCTTTGTTTCTATCTCTTTGCCAATAGCACACTGTCTTAATTATTATAGTGTTAGAATAAGTCTCAAATTAGTATCTTTCCTACAGTTTTATTCTTTAAGAACTGTTTTTAATTGTTTTAGTTTCCTTGCTTTTCCATATAAATTTTAGGATTAGTTTCATTAAATCCGTTAAAATTCCTACTAGGATTTTTATAGTAATTGTATTAACTCTGTAGGTCAGTTTGTGGAGAATTGACATCTCTCTAATTCTGTCAAGTCTACAAAGGTTTTTAAAAAGACTAATAATCTTTATAGAGCTGAAATGTTACATCCATGATCCAAAAATAGAATACCAATAGACTACTATAGAAAAAGGAACAACCAAATGACAAGAAAGAACTGTGGAATTTAAAACATGATAACTTTAATTCCATGGAATAGCTGGAAGGTAAAGTTAAGGAAATCTCCCTGAAAGTAGAATAAAAAAGCAGCAGTAAAGGAGGAGAGAAAGATTAGAAAATTAGAGGATATAGCTAAGAAATCTATTATCCAAATAATGGGAGTTCTAGAAAGGGAGAATAGAAATGGAGAGAGAAAGATGAACAAAGAATTTGTCTTAGAACTGAATTAAGGACATAGAACTCCATTTTAGAAAAATGAATTTAAAAAAGGACCACACAACTTTATAGAAACAAAATAGGATAGTGGAAACTGGGAAGAGTTTAAGGGGTACAGACTTTCATCTTGGGAAAATGAAAAAATTCTGGAGATGGATGTTGGTGTTGGTTACACAGCAATGTGAATGTACTTAATGTCATGAACAGTACACCTACACATAGTCAAAATGGTAAATTTTATGTTAAAGTCAAAAAGAACAAGAGAAGAGACAGCAGCAGATGAAAGACTTCAAAAATGTTTTGAAAGCTGGAGAGCAATTATACAAAAGGCAACTGATTTAGCAAAACTAAGCCGATGAAGCAGAGGTCAAATCTAATTCTACAGTTGTGAAAGAAAAAAAAGTGCAAGCTAATTTGTGTTACAGCACACCAAAAAAGCACAGGAATTGGAGGCATAGGTATCTCTGAATAAAGAAGAGATATGGCTAAAAACAGTAGAGATTTACAAATCTTACGAGGAGTGAAAACCAGACAGGTCTTCTGTCCATTCTGTGCCGTTGAGCTATTGCTCCGTTTCTGTTCTGGAAGAGGACAGGAAATATATCATCTACACAAAGTTTGCCAGAAGCACAGGGACAGACAGCTGAGGGTAATGCACCATTCTGGAAAGGGCATTGGGTGGAATTATACATACTAAGTGGTATGACCTCCCCCAGCTTCCTTCCTCCATTTAGCCTGAAAGAACAGAACTAAATATTTTGCAGTTGGGGTCTACAGTGAAATAGCCCAGCCAGTTTCATGTTACAGTGCAACCTGCTTGTTGCCAAGCCTTGCTATTATAAATAATGACAAAATAAGCGTCAATGTACAAGTCTCTTTGTGTACCTTCCAGGGGTTATCCTAGGACAATATGTTAATGTTTTGTAACCGTAACCCCCATTAAGAAGTAATTCTATGTGTCATAACCTGGGTATACACATATACATATGCTACATACACTTGTATGTGTGTGTGTATTTATTTATTTGAAACAAAAATTTCAGAGAACTACCCTTAGTACACAAATATGCTATGATATTTTTAGCTTATTAAAAGAAATAAGTTGGCCCTATTGTACCTTATTTAAATACAAAAATAAATTATAGTCATATACAGAGGACTATGTATAAAGTAGAATTCCTAGGCCTACAATACATTCATCTTCAACATGAAAATATTATAAAATTATAAAATTATTTTCCAAATTATGCTTCGCACCGGTAATGTTGAAGCATTTTCCACTTGTGTTTCCAGACTCTTCTACTAATCTAATGGCTAGAAATGGCATCTGTGACAGACACTGCATGTATGTATGCTGACCAATCCTTATTTTTTAATCTTTTCTTTTTTCCTCTGTCAACTATGGAAACATTAAAAGATTAAAATTCTGTTTCCTAGCTCTTCTTGCTGTTAGAGTTAGCTATATGATCCACTTCTGACTAATGCAGCACACCAGGCTTTGCAGTCTGGAGCTGTAGCAGCCATTTTATGATCACATGGGTAAAAACAGCATGCTAAGAAAGACAGAGTATAAAAATGGGGGGGGGGTGTCAGGATATTGATGACATTGTGTAGCTTATATAAGAACTCTGGGTTATCTCCTTCTGGATTTATAGTTACACCAATAAGAATAAACTCTTATCTGTTTAAGCCACATATATAGGTTTTTGGGATTCATGCCTCGGTCAATTGCTTATTAGTTTCTATAATATGATAGATAGCCTAGACTGAATTATTCCATAGCAACAAATGACCACAAAATTTAAGTGACTTATAACAAGAAACATTTCTTTTTTCATTCACTTAAACATGTTAGCTACAGATCTACTTCAGATATGGTCCATGTCTTCATTCTGGGACCCAAGCTGAAGAAGTTGCTGCTTGGGTCTTGTGACAACGAGAAAAAGAGCAATGGTCAAACCACAGATGGATCTTAAAACTTGGGTTCAGAAATGTCATGCTTCATTTGTACATACATTTCATTGGCCAAAGCAAGATAAGTGGCCCAAAGTAGTGTAAATGGGCAGGGAAGTACAATATTTCAGTAGGGAAGGCAGTGAATAATTGGGGACAATAATATAATTATCACTGTATCCTTTTGTATTTTTGTTCTTACTAGTATTTAAAAGTTCTTTATACATTCTGGATACTAAACTTGTGAGTTTAGCTTTTAGGCTTAGGTCCGGAATCCAGTCTTGAATTAAGTTTTGCCTGTGTTCTAAGGTAAAGGTCAAGGTTCAGTTTTCCCCATGTGGATATCCATTTATTCCAGTGTCATTTGATGAAAGGGCTTAACTTCTCCCATTGGATTGCCTTGGCACCTTTGTTGAAAGTCCTAGTGCTGTTTAAGGGCACTGGGTGGCTCAGTCATTAAGCTCCTGCCTTCTGTTCAGGTCATAATCCCAGAGTCCTGGGATGGAGCCCCGAGTTGGGCTCCCTGCTTGGCAGGAAGCCTGTTTCTACCTCTCGCACTCCTCCTGCTTGTATTCCCTCTCTCGCCGTCTCTCTCTCGGTCAATAAATAAATAAAATCTTAAAAAAAAAAAAGTCATAGTGCTATTTAAGTGTAAGTTGATTTCTGAGCACTTCATTCTTTTACATTAATTTGTTGAACTTTATGCCACTACCACACCATCTTAAGTAAAATCTTGAAATCAGGTAATAAAATTCTCTGATTTGTTTCATTTTTCAAGATTGCTTAGAATATTCTGGGATTTTGTACTTCTGTATTTAGTTTTCCAATCTATGAACATGGTTTCTCTCTCCATATTTTTAGGGCTTTAATCCCACCAATACTTGTTTCAGCACAGAAGTCTTTCACATCTTGTGTTAAACTTATTCTTAAAATATTTTTGACACTAAATATAAGTAGAATTTAAAATTCTTTCTTTTTCTTTCTTTCTTTTTTTTTTTTTTGATGTTCTACAGATATGTTTATTTGGCTGGACCAGTGTTTAATTTTTTTTTAATTTTTAATTTTTTATTAACATATATTATTAGCCCCAGGGATACAGGTCTGTGAATCGCCAGGTTTACATACTTCACGGCACTCACCATAGCACATACCTTCCCCAACGTCCATAACCCAACCACCCTCTCCCTACCCCGCTCCCCGCTGGCAACCCTTAGTTTGTTTTGTGAGATTAAGAGTCTTTTACGGTTTGTCTCCCTCCCGATCCCATTAGTTTCATTTTTTCCTTCCCTATCCCCCAGCCTCCCCACTTTGCCTCTCAACTTCCTCATATCAGGGAAATCATATGATAATTATCTTTCTCTGATTGACTTATTTCGCTCAGCATAATACCCTCTAGTTCCATCCACGTCGTCGCAAATGACAAGATTTCATTTCTTTTGATGGCTGCATAGTATTCCATTGTGTGTGTGTGTGTGTGTGTGTGTGTGTGTGTGTGTATACACACACATCTTTATCCATTCTTCTGTTGATGGAAATCTAGGTTCTTTCCATAGTGTGACTATTGTGGACATTGCTGCTATAAACATACGGGTGCATGTGCCCCTTCGGATCACTACACTTGTATCTTTAGGGTAAATACCCAGTAGTGCGATTGCTGGGTCATAGGGTAGCTTTATTTTCAACTTTTTGGGGAACCTCCATGCTGTTTTCCAGAGTGGTTGCACCAGCTTGCATTCCCATCAACAGTGTAGGAAGGTTCCCCTTTCTCCACATCCTTGCCAGCATCTGTCATTTCCTGACTTGTTAATTTTAGCCATTCTGACTGGTGTGAGGTGGTATCTCAGTGTGGTTTGATTTCTATTTTCCTGATGCCCAGTGGTGTTGAGCACTTTTTCATGTGTCTGTTGACCATTTGGATGTCTTCTTTGCAGAAATGTCTGTTCATGTCTTCTGCCCATTTCATGATTGGATTATTTGTTCTTTGGGTGTTGAGTTTGATAAGTTCTTTATAGATTTTGTATACTAGCCTTTTATCTGATATGTCATTTGTGAA
>RCUC01067906.1:0-10050 GCA_003697995.1 Taxidea taxus jeffersonii
TCTCCCCAAGATCATAGATACAAAACCCCTGAACAAAGAACCAGCAAACGGAATCCAGCTCTATCTAAGAAGGACGACATGTCACATCTCATGTGGGTTTACTCCAGGAAGGCACAGTTGGATTAACACTAAAAAAAATCAATCAGTGTAACTTACTGTCTTAAAACGTTGAGAAAGAAAAAAATCACGTGATCCCCTCAACAGCAGCAGAAAAAGTATTCAATGAAATTCAACATTCATTCACATTCATAATTTTTAAATAATAATTAAAATACAACTCTTAGGAAACCAAGGAGAGAAGAAACTATCCTTACTTGATAAGAGATATCTAAAACAAAACAAAACAAAAAGACAACAGGCGTGACTGTGAAACCCTGAGGTCAAGAATAAGCCAGGGTCCGTCATGAAGACTACATATGGTATGATTCCATTCCCACAAAAAGTCCACGGTAGCAATTGCATAAATGTTCACGACAGATAGAGACAGCGAGATCCATGGTGCCCCGAGGCTGGGGACATTGGGAGCCGCAGAAAGTGACTGCTAACAGGTACAGTGTGATGAAAATGTTCAGAGGTTGATCTTAGCGATGGCTGCACCACTCCCTGAATATACTAAAATTCATTAAGCCGTACACTTCAGCGGATGAATGGGACAGTGTGTGAATTATATCGCAATAAAGCTGTTACAAAAGAAATGGAATAAGGCAAGGATGCCCATTGTCACCACTTCTATTCAGTACTGTGCTAGGGGTTCTGGCTGGCACAGACAAGAAAAAGAGATAAAAGGCATAAGGATTTGAAAGGAAGAGACCAGCTGTCTTTATCTGCAGATGGCCTCATCATACACGTATCATAAAGAATCTACCACTAAACCTAATTACGAGAATAAATCTCCCAAACATTACGCTGAGCCAAAGAAGGAGACACGAAGAATCTCTTCTCTATGATTTCATTTATACCTAAAGTTCAAAAAAGTCCAGCCCAAATAGTAATGTTTCAGGATGCCTGCTTAGGTGGTTGGCAAAAGTCAGCATAGTGCTCTCGTTTGGGGAGGAAAAGGGGTCCAGGACTGGAAAGCTTTTGGGGTGTAGGCAAAGTCCCAGAGGGTCCTTACATAGGTGCTTAAAATAGGTCACTAAACTCTAGCTGCATGTCTTATGAATTTTTCTCATGAATATTATATTTCATAATAAAATAATTTTTGATGTTTTTTTCATTGCCACAACCCAAAAGAAAAAGGGATTAAGGAGGAGTAGTGGGGAGATGCTGGAGAGGGAAGAGACAGCCTCCAGCCCAGAGTTTAGCCTTGGTGGACAGATGTATATTGGGCCATAAAGTCCCTGCAGTCCCAGAATCCAGACACTTTGTCTTGGCTTGAGCCCAAGGCCAAGGCCAGTGTGAGGCAGGGAGGGCACATTCTTGACTAATGAAGGTGCCTTGCTCTCTGGAAGGATATGGCCAGACCCTGTCTCCCACACGGGAAACCCTGCCCTTCGCCTCCCCCTGTTCCTCATACACACCATGTGGGACCAGAACTGCTGCTCCAACTGCTAGCAGCTTCTGAGTGCCCGCCTCATATGGAGCAAGTCCCTGGCACATAACAGCTCCTGTGTCCTCCCAGCCTGCGAGGCCCGAACGCAGTAGCTCTGCTGGGGAGGTGGGAGCCGGGCTGTCTGCCTCCAGCCCCTTCAGCATGGGACAGCTGGGGCCACCTCAGCTCTCCAGGAGGGGATGGGAGGGCAGGGTAAGAAGAGGTCAGACCTCATTCCCTTGCTCTGCTGCTATGCCCACCCCTCAGGCCTGACTCTAAGGACCGAGTGCCCGTTGCCCTCAGGCTTCCCCCCCCCCCCCCCCGCCCCCTCCAGTTTTGGAAAAGTTGGGCAGGATGCCCCCCCCCCCCCGCCCCAGTGCAGGAGAGTGACTGTGAGCCCTGAGTGTGAGCACAGCCTGAGTTATGAAAGCTCTCCGCTGGCGGCTGTAATTAGCTTCCACCGCACACCCGCTCTCCCAATCACAGGTTAGAGGGAGCCCGGCTAAGTGCACCAGGGAGAGGGGGCCTCCGTGGGCTGTGGCTCGCCTGCCCCCATCACGCTCCTCGTGTGGCCAGCACTTCCCCAGAACAAACCCAAGCGCCTCCCTCAGCCATTAATAACCTCCTCTGCATTAATGAATTGTGAACACAACCCTGGCCATTAAGACAGAGCAGGAAAATTCTTTGTGTTGCAAAGGCTTTTTCTCTGGACACCCATTACTGTGATGCAAACCCTCCCAGCATGGGGTTTGGGGGGGGGGTCCTGCTGCCTTTTTATTCGAGAGCATCCATGGAATACTCAATAAGGAAACAAACGACAGGGGGCGGGGGGGGGTGTCCCTCTTTGACCATCCGGAAGTACAAAATGCATCACCTGTGAAGCCCCAGGGAAGGAGTGGGTGCCCTGCCCAGGGAAATCCTACCAGGGACAGGAAGGAACCCCCTCATCATGGCCAAATCTGGAATGACAAAGGATGCAAGGAAAAGATAAGTAACAGCTTCCATAAAGGTCAGGGAGATGGGAGACGTTTGGAAGATGCAGACATGTCCCAGGCTCCTTTCACCATTAGCTCATGTCCCAGGCTCCTTTCACCATTAGCTCCTGTCACCAGGTCCCAGGTGAGTGGGACCCAGGGACTTGGAAACAAGAATGAAGGGATCTGGTTCATGACGACAGTATTTACTGAGCCCCTCTCATGTGCCACACACTGTTCCAAAAACTTCAGATGTTCTAGCGCCTGTGCCCCTCATCCAGTTCTCTGACTTCAGTATTATTATGATCAAGATCCAAGAGAGAGACCCCCAGTGCTGTACTTAAGATTTACACAGCTTGGGAATGGAAGGATGAGGATTCACACCAAGCAGGCCACCCCAGAGTCTTTGCTTGAGGCTACTGTGCTGGTCAGCTGCTTGATAATTAAAGGATAATTAAAGGAGGAAACCCCCACAAGTGCCTGGTTTTCAATTACGTTGCTCTGTCCCCAGTGGGCAGTTTCTGGGCCTGAGGTAGCCAGCTGCCCCGCTCCCTGATGGGCACAGCCCCCTGCCTGCTCAGGAGCCTGCCTGGCAACCTGGAGGCTAGTCGGCCACACGTCCACCTACGGACGCTCTGCTTGATCTGCCACCCCAGAGGGGCTGTGCCCTCCTGCCCTTCCAGGGGGCCAGAGGGCAAAGCTCTGGAAGGTCTCTGCCCTCTCCCACGCCTGAGGCAGAAGCACCAAGTCGAGCTTCAGTGCCGTCCGTGGCTGTTCCAAGCTGTGTGGATTGTCCACATACTGAGGTAATTTTCAATCTCATCTTGGTTTCCCTGGCTCTCTAGGTGCTTCCAAACCCCAGACCCCTGCTTTCAACAGGCATCTCCAATGAATGACAACTAGTCCTTCTAATTTTCTAAGAAAACCATATTTCACAGTTTTCTGCTGCTGACTTCTCAGTCTGTGGCCAAAGCTCAGCAAAGTGGCTGAGAAACCGGCTCCCCCTCCTCTTTCTAGGCCACTTCCCCCCATAATCCACAGGTGAAGAAGCAGAGTCTGCAACCACTGGCATGTTCTGGGCCAAAGCCACAGAGCTTCTAGGGCCCAGCCTGTTCTCCCCACTCCCGCTGGGGACCGGGCTTGGTGTTACCACACAGCTCTGTGTTCCGGGAGCCCGGCACTGCAGGGGCCCCGGGAGCTCATTCCCTCTACAACTAAGGTCCCTGCATGCCCTTTTCCTTCCCCTAGTGCAGCCTGCTCAAGGAGCTGACAGCCAGTATCCAAGAGCACTCCTGTTTTCAGAGCACATCCAAAGTCAAAGAATTTCCAGGCAAGGGAATAGCCATAAAGCTACATTCAAGGACAAAGAGCCCTCAAGGGCCACTACTTAGAGGAACTGAGCAAACTGTACCTTAGCAATCCCCAAGCTCTCCCACAAACACCCCTGGAGGGGTGCTTAACATTTCCCAGGCAAGGACTCCACGTCTGTCACAACAATGCCTGGAACCAAAAGACCGGAACCCCAGCTCAGAGTCCTTGACCTTCTCAGCTTGTTAGCTCTGGGAGCAGTGGCTGAGGTGCTCCCTATGCCCCGTGGGAGAACCGATCCTGCCCTGGAGCACTGGGAACACTGCCTGCTCTTCTCACTCTGGCCAGTTGTTGGCTGCAACATGGCAGCTTGGGCTTAGGTCCTCGGGCCCTGCTCTGGGAAGGGGCAACCTGGTGCTGTCTAGGATTGGGCCAGAACCTCGGTGTCCTACCCAGGATACTTGCTGTCTTCAGCCCAGGGCTGTACGATCCCACTAGGACCACAGAGCCTAGGGAAGGAGACACGAGCACTGGTTTGAGTCTGGGAGCTGACACTGAGTTTGATTTCTTTCTTCTGGATTATTTGCCAGTTGCCATGGCCCTGGAGAAGTGGGTTGGGATCTCTGGACTAGAAGAAACAGTGGTGTTCAGCTCACAGTGGTCTTGGTCTCCTATAGTCTTGGGTGATTCTAGACCCCTCCCCAGGGCTCACGCCCAGCAGACTCATCGCTGCCCTCTCTTGTGGGGAAAAAAGGAGAGTAAGTGTCCAAGGCCCCACCAACAACAGGTGTCCATGCAGAGGAATGCATGACTACATGATGTCTGGAGGAAAGGGCACCTCAGGATCCTGTGGAGGTCAGCCCAGATCCTGAAGGGGAGACCGGGATCGGAGACCTAGTTGCATAAGTCATGTGTGAGCAACTGACTTTTCCTCTGAGCTTCAGTTTCTCATTTGTGACAAAAAGGATGGGCCTAGAAGCCCAGACAGGTGACTTCAAGCACAAACAGACACGAAGCTCCACCCACTTATGTGAGGCCCGTCCCCAGGTTGGCCAGGGCCCCCCTGGGAAGCCAGGCTCAGGCCACTAGCTCCGCCAGCATCGATTCCCCAGTCACCTGTGGGATTCACAAAGGTAAGGGAAGCGAGGTCACTGCCCAGAAGTCCCTGCACTGAGCCAGGAGATAGGAAATGGGGTTGCTCCCCTCTGAGTCCCATGGACTTAATTTCTGCAGCCTGGGGGAGCCTGGGAAGAGAAGGTGGGTTGCAAAAGACAAAAAGCTGTCCCATCCCTAAACCACTTAACAAATGTTCCACAAAACAGACAGATGTTGAACCCCACAGTATCTAGAAACTGACTCATGGGCAGACACTTATTATGCAGGTCCTGAGCCCCGAGCACACCCCCAGGGAAAGCTGAGCCTACCTGGACTAGAGCTGGGCGTTCTGACTCCAAGACTTCCAGCTCAGAATACCTGGCCCCCAGAAGTGCCACCAGATGGGATTAGGCCCTTCGGAAGGCATAGACGCCCAACAAATACTAGCTATTTTCTCAGAGCAGAATGGCAGGCCATGGACTGCTCTGACCAACTATGTGCAGGTGTGGCCTGAAGACTTAGAGACCACATTTAAAAGATGGGACTATCTCAAATAAAAAGCCAGCTTCCCAACTTCTCCAGAAATTTCAGCAGTGCTGGCAATGCCGCATCCACACACCCACTTGGCCACCATCAGCTGGCCTGAGCAGCCGCTGACCCCTGAGTGAGCGAATCCTCCCCCAGCCCCACCTGTGCCCAGCCCCACTGTCTCCACTGTGGAGAAATGGGTCCTTTCCCCATGTCTTTCTCAAAAACCTGAAAATGACAGACAGACCAAGAGGGCTATGTACCTCAAGAGAAGGGAGCAATAGCTTGTTAGTATGTGGTGACGTGAAGACAGTGCCAACTCCCAGTCACCTCGCTCGCCGTCTGCCGGACACCTGAGCGTGCCACCTGCCCCAGCACGTGACTGCAGTCACGAAGACTTCCCATGGGATACACAGGCTGCCTGAGCTAGTGCTGCCACAACACACAAGGGCATACCCGAGTTTGGTGAGCACACTGCGATTTCTGTCACCGCTACGAGCCCTCGCTCACCCCAAGCTCCACCCCCTCGGCCCCCTCAGCAAGGGCAGCATAGAAGGAAAGCCTGTTTCTAATGAGGCAGACACAGGACAGGCCCAGGGGTCACAGTCCAGCCACAAAAGTCTAGGGAAGTGCTGGAGGGGAGTACCTACCAGGGACAGACGAAGAAGGGTGACACATTTACCTTTTCTGGCCCCTGCCACCAGCCCCTGCCTCTGTCCTGGGTCATAATTCAGAAGACACAAGACTCTGCTCCGTCTCGCTCTCACCACAGCCCTGGGCCTCCCAGCTACAGGCGCTGTGCCCTCCCTGCTCAGTCACCTGGCCCCCTCACCCTTCCTCGAGCCACTGCAGGCCTCCTCCAGGGCCCCAGCTTGGCTGGCCAGAGAGGCCGGCTATAGGCGGCCACAGCAGAGACACGGGAGTCATGTCACGTATAACCCATGAGGCTGGAATGGGGCAAGCAGAAACGTTTCTAAAGGAGATGGTTGTTCTCAGGAACTGAGCTGGCCCCCACCACAGCAGAGGATTGAGACACGGAATTGCTCCTCTGCCCAGACTGGTTCCTTAAATGATACCCAAGTCCCAATGGTAATCCCCTTCCAGAAGCCTCTTCCAACTGATACTCCACCTCTGTTGTTCCCTATCAGCCTACTGTGTCCTGTGAATGTGTTCCAAGGCCACTCTTCGGGGCGGAGGGTCAGGGGGACGGCTGAACTTGGCCCCTGGAGCACCCCGGGCCTGGAGCTGAAGGAAGCATGAGGAAGGGCCTGTGCCCAGAGATGGACAGAAGTAAGCCTCATCCACCTATGCCAGTTGTCTAAGGGAGGGGACTTGCCCAGCTACCTGGATGGCTCAGAAGTGCTCTGGGCCTCAAGGCCCCACCTCCTACAAGGGAAAATCCAACCCCAGGAGCATGGCTTCCAGAGCCTTCAAGAACTGGCCCTGCTGAGCATCTCCACCTTACCTCTGGGCACTCTCCCGTGGACACCCACCATACCAGCCAATCTCCAGACAAACCTGGTTCTCCTGCCCTCTCCTGGAACTCTGCATGTGCTGCTCCCTAGGCCTAAAATGCCCTTCTCTCCCTTCTGGAGACTCCCCAAGGAAGCTACTTCATGCCCTCATTCAGCCACCAGAAGCCCCACTTGTGCCGTGGATTGCCACTGTGTGTGTGTGTGTGTGTGTGTGTGTGTGTGTTTGTGTGTGTGTGTGTGTATGTGTCTGACTTACCAGCTGGAGGGGGACCCCTCAAGGGCAGGAAACCCCAGATCCTAATGCAGAACAAGCAGGGGACCCTCTAGGAGGGGCCTCTCCCACTGCCTATTATCAGGCAAAAGCCTACAGCCTACACCTGTGCCTCCCCTCCCAGACCCCCTGTGACAGATAGGCCCTAAGCACAGCACTGCCCCTCAATGCCCCAGACCCCATGTGGATGCCAGCCCCGCTCCTGGCCAGCACAGCTGCCTGGCCTCATCCCAGAAGGAATGAGCTCAAGGCCAGGAATGCAGAGACAGTGGATGGGCACATTCATCCAGCGAGGAATGCCCCAGAAGTCCCCAGGGAGTTCCTCTTTCTGGGCCTGACCAAACATCCCTAATGGTTTGCATCCTTCAGACAACAACAGCGATTAAGAAGAGCACAAACCCTGGAAAATCACCAATCCTAGCCCCTCAGACGTCTGACGTCAGAAGTCCCCAGGGAGGGGGGTGGGCACGCTGCACGGATGGAGAGGGTCCTTGTAAGCTGGGACAACCACCTGTCAAGGCCTTCCCCATGAGGCCTCACCGAAAACCGTTACCAATGAGAAGAAGCCACCTGTGAAGGCAGAGTGGTCCCTCGTGGCACAACCACTTCTGAGACAAGCCCTTGACTGGTGCGGTGACGCCTACAATCTTAGGCCATGTAGAAGTCAAACAGGACAGTATGTGGGGAACTGAGACTGTTCACACCCCTGGCTGCTACCAACAGAAGGGGAGAAGGAGCCACACTGCCCAAGGTACAAGGATGGTGGAACTGAGAAACCAGGATAGCCAGACCATCTCTGTGTCCCCAGGGGGAGAGGGGACAGTGCCACACCCGCGAAACCCCAGCTCTACCCCAACAGCCAGCAGAAGCAAAACATACCTTTCAGGGAGGCAACGTGGGACAAGGCCTGGGCATAGGTGGCCGTGTTCAGGAGGGTCCCCGGCAAGCAAGAGGGGAAGAAAGGTCCTGTGGGACCCACAGTTCGCCCCAGGCTGCTGGAGGAAAATATCACACTGAGTTCCCAATCCTTTGTAGCCGCCAAGCCTCCACACCCCGGGGGCTCGCCCGCTTCACCTCTGCTGGGCTTCCAGAGCCTCCTTCTTACTCCGGGCCTGGTCCCCCGGGGATGGGGAGTTGATGTTTCTCACCGGCGGCGGCGGTGTCACCTCTGCCATGGGCTCCTTGGCTCCTGGCTCTTGGTCGGAAGCCCCTCTCTCCGTTTTCCTCCATTTGGCCCTTCGGTTCTGGAACCAAACCTGGAAATGCACATCCCAGGGAGGCAGAAAATCAGGAGCAAAAACCCAAACACCTGGGTTTCGTTCCCCGTGCTCACGACTCACCTTGCAGCAGCTGCGTGGGGGACCAGCCTCTTCTCCTCAAAAGATCTCCCAAAACAGTGCCCTCTGGACTGCAGCTTTCTGACCCAAAGATGGGTCAGGAGATCAGTGTAGAAGGCATGACAGGCATTTTTTTAAAATAAATGTTAAATCATAGAAAGTATCCAAATGCATCGCCCACAGTAAGGGTACAAGTGTTGTGGGCATTTTTGACATATCCAAGTGCATTTATTTGATGTGAAATGTATTTGCTATGGTTGGAGGGAGGGGGACTCATCAGCGCAGCAGTTTGTAAAACACTGTCCTGGGGTTTCCTCATCAAAAATACTCATTCCCTCTTCCCGCAGGTTTGCCTTAGCCCGGGAGTGTGTCTAGCCTGAGACCCATGAAATCATCTCTGACACGTCATGAAGCTCGTGACTGGCAGCCCAGCGCACCCATGAGACACATGACGCCTCTGGAGTCAGCCTGGCCTGGTTTAGAATCCATCCCGACCCTATAAGGCAGGTGGGTCTATCCCTGCTTTACAGATGAGACCGCTAAGCACAGACAGGTTAATTAACTGGCCCAAGGTCATTCAGGTGGCAAGTGACAGACCCACGATTTGAAGAGCAGTGGCCTGGCTAGGAACAAAATCCCAACTCTTTGTTGGGGAGTAATAACGATGGCCACCCCCAAGCACTGTCAGCACAGAGACACACAAAAAACGTGGAGCACTGTCGCCCAACACACAGCCATCAGTCCCTCGGTCAACATTAAGCAGCCTTATCCCTGCCATCCTTAGGTTAGGAGGATGCTTACAATCCACCTGCCCTAAGTGCCTTCTTAGAGACTGGTATGGACTTCTCAAGCCTTGGCAATCAGGACAGCATCTGCAGAAGGACACCCTCATGGCAGCCGGGCAACGGGGCCCAAGGTGCTCCCAGAGGTCAGTGAAATCCTGCTGCTCTTTACGCAGCAGAACCCCATCCCTCCTCTCCTGGGAGATAACTCTTGGCTTTCAAAAAAGGCTGGGCTAGACAGCCTCCCACTCCCCCAGTGTACCCTGTCCCCCTCCTGCCTCACATTGGCCCAGGAGAGAGCCTGGGTCCCAGGGCTGAGCCCTCCGCCAGCCCACCCCACTTCCAAATTTTTATTCTCCTTTAACTGGGTTTTTTTTCTTTTTTAATCTAGTTGGCTTTTAATTGCACATATCAGCAACCATTGAATAATGATTTTATCTATATTCTAAATTTAGGGCAGTTAAATGCAAAGCAAAATGCAGACACTTTCTTGTGTCTTAATTGAATGAAGGTCACAGCTATAACAACATTTAATTGAGCTATTTTTCATTATCATATTTTAATGACTTTGCACTGACAGTTCGCCTGCTTCTGAGGAAAGAGCATGATGGAGTCGTTTATTTCCCTATTTAGTTATTGTTTGACAACATCAGCTTCGATTAAGACCCTGCTTTATAGAACATTAATCATATTTGAATGAGCAAGGGGTATAAATGTAAACACATCTCCCTTCCCGCCACCGAAGCCCC
>ML095433.1:0-14628 GCA_003697995.1 Taxidea taxus jeffersonii
TGTGCTTTTTGGACATGGTGTTTCTTGATTTGGGTATTAGCAAGGAATCTTGTAATTTTGTTTAGGAAAACGTGATTTAAGATCAGATTTTAGCTTTTAGTAGATGTTGAAAGGATAATCTGTTGTGTGTTCACTTCCCTCTCTGATCTCATTTTATAGTAATATTTACCTTTGTATGGATTCTTGGAATCCTTGAATGAGTATTCATGGGTCAATTTAAGAAGTTCTCCGACCAGTTTTGGAAGGATACTCAGTAAGTAAATAAAGGTCATCTTGGAGTATAAAATAACTCTAGGGTGAGGAGGAGGGGAGAATTTAAACTTTACACTTTAGAGATTTCTGTACTGGTATGGTTTTTTTTTTTTTTTTACTTTAGACATGTATTACTTTACAAATAATACAGTAAGCACCCTGATAGTGAGTACACTGGAATTATATTTTGGTTGATTAAAAATGGATTTTATTCTACCGTGTGTGTAGAGATAACTGTAAAGGCCTTGTCAAGTTGTGATACTCTTGAACTTGATGGTCCTTCAGTGAGGATGGGGTCAGTGAAGTAGAGATGTGACCTATTAGGTCTTATTTCTTATTTCTTTGGCTTTTAGGTGGCTTTGTGATTTGTCGCTATGCAATCTTCATTTTTAATTTTTTAAGATTTTATTATTGACAGAGAGTGCACACATGCAGGGGGAAAGACAGAGGGAGAGAGAGAATCTCAGATTCCATAGGTGCTGAGCCTGGAGCCAGGTGCCCCCCCTCGCCCCCAATCCTCATGATCCTGAGATCATGCCCTGAGCTGAAATGAAGAGGCAGATACTTAACCAGTTGAACTACCCAGGCTACCCCTGCAATCTTCATTTTGATCTTTAGCATCTGTTTCTTTTTCTTTTTTTTTTTTTAAGATTTTATTTATTTATTTGACAGACAGAGCTCACAAGTAGGCCGAGAGGCAGGCATAGAGAGAGGGGGAAGCAGGGTCCCCGCTGAGCAGAGAGCCCGACGCAGGGCTTGATCCCAGGACCTGGGATCATGACCTGAGCCGAAGGCAGAGGCTTAACTCACTGAGCCACCCAGGTGCCCCTAGCATCTGTTTCTTGGATGAACTTTCCTTTTGGGCCCCTTATTGCCCAGGTTGACCTTTGGGACCTAATTAAGGACTGTAACCTGGAAGCTTGGGAGTGATGCCTTATTTAGACAGTTTCAGGGTTCCCAGGCAGTTTGTGGGCTGTTTGCCACAGTTTTTATTTTCTAAACCATTTTTTCTTTTATTCTCTTCTCTACTTTTTACATTGCTAAAACTGTTGTCATTCTGTTAATGTATTCTGATTTTTTTTGTAGTTTAGGTTTGTGGAAGTATTTTGTGTTAGAATATATAAAAGATGCTGCTGCTAAGTTTATTCTCAGGAAGAAGGTTGGACTTTGTTATAGTTAAGAGATTTATATGAGGTCATCTAATACATTTTAATTTACAACAGTGGAAGAAACCCTTTTATTTTTTTTAAAAGATTTTATTTATTTATTTGACAGAGAGATAACAAGTAGGGAGAGAGGCAGGCAGAGAGAGAGAGAAGGAGAAGCAGGTTCCCTGCTGAGCAGAGAGCCCGATGTGGGCCTCGATCCCAGGACTCTGGGATCATGACCTGAGCTGAAGGCAGAGGCTTTAACCCACTGAGCCACCCAGGTGCCCTGGAAGAAACCCTTTTAGATAAAGGGTTGTTTTTAGGTAATGGATCTATTTCATTATGTTCATTAGATCCTTTCTTCTTTAGAAAAGTTTGTTGGGGAAAATTTCCAGTATTTTCAAAAGCAAAGAAAACCAACCAGCCATCACTGATCATTACCCAATTCAGCTATTTTCAACTCATGACCAGTTTTGTTTCATCTATATTTTGCCCCTCACCCCCATTATTTTGAAAGACATCTCAGGCATCAATCATATCATTTAATCCATAGATTTTTCAGTTTGTCTCCGAAACATAGCCATAATGCCCTTACTATAAATAAAAATAACTTTTTTTTTTGGTGAAGATTTTATTTACTTGACAGAGAGTGGTAGAGCACAAGTGGGGGAGCAGCAGAGGGAGAGGGAGAAGCAGCAGGCTCCCTGCTCAGCAGGGAGCCAGGTGTGGAGCTCTATCCCAGGACCCTGGGATCATGACCTGAGCTGAAGGCAGATGCTTAATTGACTGAGCCACCCAGGTGCCCATAGCAATAACTTCTTAATAGTAAATATTTTTTGGGCCTTGATTTTTTGATGTATGGAAGAATTAGTTCTTTGGAAACTAGAAGAAAACAGATAATTAGCTGAAATATATATGAGTTTGTATTTTAATATTGTGGAAGGATTCTGTAATAGAATCTAACATAATATGGGGCAAAAGAGATAATTTTGCCTAAGAACTTTATGACTCTTAGTTCATTGAGTCTGGGTCATTTATACACTTAGGGGAAATTTGTTTTTAAGATACAGTAGTTAAAGTGTTTTACATTTTTGAATTTCAAATATCAGAATGAGAACTAGAAAAGCTTTGGTTTTGCTTGATTGATTTTGAAATGTTTGCTGACCTGCTGTGGGTGAAGCACTGTGCAAAGTCTTTGGGCAACAGTAAGACCTGGCCTCTGCCCTTACAGTCTTTGGAGAAAAATGTATAGACTGAGTGATCATATGTTGTAGTAAGTATAATAATAAAGTTGTGTATGCAAAGTGCTATGAGCTCTCAAATGATAGAGCCAATAAAACAGTTAAAATTTTTGATTATGGGTAGTTTAAATTATCCACACAATTCCCAGCATTTTGGAACATTTAATTTTGACTGGAGAAGTAAGTAGGTGAGGGAAACTCTACGAAGATGTAACATTTCATCTTGGTCATCGAACATGAGTAGAAGTTTAGCAAAAAGGAGGAAAGGGCAGACAGTTGGAGGTGAATGAAGTTAAATGGTGTTTGAGGAATTGTGAATAGTCTGATGTGAATAGTCTGTGAATAGTGTGAGTAGAGGGTGCCATGGTGGAGTTAGGAGAAAGTAACTGAGCACATGAAGGCTCACATCACTATAGGCCGTAGGAGGCCATAGGATGTTTTGGGACATCATTGAATTCATCTCTCATTCAGGGGGAATTGACATGACCAGAGTAGATTTTATGGGACTATTATTGGCTACAGTGAGAAGGATAAAGTGGAGGGGAAAGGATCCTACTTGGAAGTATTGGTGGTTAGATAGCAACATAATGGATTTTAGAGTAGAATTCTGCTTCTGCCATTTACTAGATGTGTGATCCTTGGACAAATTATTTCATCTTTCAGAGGCTCAGCTTTCTCATCTGTAAAATGGAAGTGGTAATAGATTTCTGGCATGCTGTTGCATTTTATGTTAGGAAAGAAAGTGCTTGGTGTTGTTCCTAGCATGGAAGGTGCTCAGTACAAGAAACAAGTTATTATCTTCTTGGGAAATACAGTTCAGGAGTGAGGGTGGAGATAAAGGCAGATTGGGGAATCTCTGGAAAAGAATCCTAGCATCTCACTCTGGCTTTCTTTCTTTGTCTAACCACGTCTTAGTTTCTGAGACTCTGTTCTAGACTTTCTTTACTTGCTCTGCCCCCAACTTACACATAAACTTGACTGCCATTTGATTACTTTAGTTGGGCATCTTGAAGGCACCTTAAAAACTGAACATATACAAACTGAATTTATCATTGTCTTTGATGTTTCTTATTTTAATAAATGGCACTTAATCTTTATTTTTGCCAGAAACCTTGGAGTGGTTCTTAACTCCTTTTTCTTAACTTAGAAAGTCCTAGTAGTCTATCTTGTCATTTCTCCATCTTAAATTTCATGTCTGTTTCTCTCCATTTTCACTGTCATTATTCTGATTGAAGCCATGATCCTATCTTTGACTTTGGAAATAGCTTCATATAGTCTTTTTTGAATATGTATACTTCTACATAGTACAAAATTGAAAAGTTACGTGAAGGGTGTTAACAGTAAAAAAATCTCCCTCCCACACCATCTCCCATTTATTTTATGGCAGGCAGCCACTGATAAAAGGTATATTGGGTAACTTCTTATATCAACACATAGAAAAGCATATTCCGCTGTATTTCTCTCCCCCACACAAATGAGGTCATACTGTATACAAGTCATTAAAATACTTTGTTAATTTTACTCTTTTCTATATGAAAATGTTAATAGTTTCTGTAATGAGTTACCTTGGGTTTGACAGTTCTCTCAAATAGTGAGATGTTAGTGAGGGGATTGATCTGGGTTATTTTTAAGTTCTTCTGATTTTGAGGTTCTATTACTCCTTTTGTACATGATATTGAGAATAGGAATTCTTCAACACGCAACGGTTTTAGTTGGAAGTATGTTCATGTGTGTTTTCTTAAGATAGCAGTTGCTTAATTTTATATGCTGTGAACTGTCAGTTGGAATAATAGGTAAATTTTGCCTTTGTATTTTGGTTTTATTATTGACTGATTATCAGGCTCTGTGATTACTAACTTAATTCACTGTCCGAATGTTTATAAAAGTAGCCGGAATTTATATTACTTTATAATCATGTATTTGCAGGAGTCATTCATTTCCTTGGTTTATTCTTGTTTTTATTATAGAAAAGGAAAAATTGGTAAACTTGCATTCTTGATTAGTTGAAAACCGTACAGGGCTTAGTGTGTTAACTTATTTCATGGCAAAATATATTTTCATTTTTCAGTGCTGGTGTTAGAGCTATAACAGTAGTACTTTATTTCTTGGGAGCCATTAACCTTTTAGGGTCAGTGTAGCTGCATATGTTTTGTATATGATTTCAGGGAGTGTATGGATCCCTTTGAAGCCCAGCTGTGGACTCCATTATTTTCAGTTAGTGTAGTTCACTTGAGTAGAGGGGTAGAGGTGTTAATGATGGGAGTATGTTGGGGAGAAAGGAAAGCCTTAGAACCACTGGGTTGGTTAGGCTTAGATGGCATGGATTTTAAACACACAGTCTGTGGTATTCTGTGACCACTTCACATATTCTTTCAAATTCTTCTTTGGTTATTGTAAGAGTACTAGGGGAAGAGAATGCGAACTGATCGCTAGAGAACTTACTGCTCTAACTGGAAAAATAGCTGTACGCACAGTCCTTTTAACATAGTAAGTAGGCTTTAGTGTTGTTTCTTTAGTCTAGGTGTTCAAAATGCTGGTTTGGGTTGGGAGGCTGTATGATATGCTGGGAAGAACAATGGATTAGAAAACTGAAGACCTGAGTTTTAGGGTCTGCTGCCTACTTTAGTCAAGTTGCTTAATTGATACAGTCCCAGTTTTACCATCTGTCTTATAAGATGAAAGGCGGGGAATTAAAAATTTTCAGTGACAGAATTCTAGGTAACTATTCATTTGAGTTTTTAGGATTGACCCAGTTCTTTTAAGATTTTGACCCAGAGGGGCACCTGGGTGGCTCAGTGGGTTAAGCCGCTGCCTTCGGCTCAGGTCATGATCTCAGGGTCCTGAAATCGAGTCCCACATCGGGCTCTCTGCTCAGCGGGGAGCCTGCTTCCCTTCCTCTCTCTCTGCCTGCCTCTCTGCCTACTTGTGATCTGTCAAATAAATAAATAAAAATCTTAAAAAAAAAAAAAAAAGATTTTGACCCAGAAGGGGAGGACACAGTAGAACTTTGTTGTTCTAGATAGTAATTTTCTTTGATTTCAGCCTCAAGTGTTCAGGATCAGACACCAAATGAATGCAGAGACATAATGGAACTGAGAGTGGTATGTTTTTGAAAAGCTAGTATGATATTAGCCATTCAGTTAGTCCTTGATTTGAAAGTTGGTATTATTTATTAATGGCTAGTGTTTGACTTCTCCAAACTGCTTCTTATAGTTGGGGCTATAATTTTTTAGGTCAGATCTGATATTTCTAATTATAGAAGATGTGGGTAATCACTGTGTCTGTGTATTGGTAAGAAGTGTCACACTGAAGGGGTGCCTGAGGGCTAGGGCTCACTCAGTTAAGCCAGACTCTTGTTTTTGGCCCAGGTCATGATCTCAGGATCATGAGATTGAGCCTGTGTTGGGCTCCATGGTGGGCATGGAGACTGCTGTCATTCTCTTTCTCTTACTCTCCCTCTTCTCCCCACTTGTGCCTTGCACACTCAATCTCTCTCTCTCTCTTAAAAAAAAAGTCACATTGAATAAATATATACTGTTAGTTTTTGGGCATTTGGGTGTTAAAAAATGAATAAGGCACCTTTGTTTCCCTAAGAGTATTAGTGGGGCATTTTGTGATTAATTGAATGTAAACTTTTATTGTTCGATTTTGCTGTGTGTGTGTGTGTGTGTGTGTGTGTGTGTGAGAGAGAGAGAGAGAGAGAGATAGAGAGAGAGATATTACAGTTTCATTATAAGCCTATTAGTTAAAAAGATAGATTTGGATTTTTTTTAAGATTTTATTTATTTGACAGAGAACAGGTGCACGTGCGCACGTGCACCAGAGCCCACAAGTTGAGGGGAACAGCAGAGGGAGTGGGAGAGCAGATTAACCAAGTGAGTCACCCAGGCTCTGCTAGATTTGGATTTTCTTAAGGAGAAACTTCTTGTTTTAACAGCCTTTCAGAGATGATAAATGTATAAAATGATGTGGGTCTTTTGTCATTGAAGTTGTTCAGATTTGCTCATTGACACTACTTGGCCAGGTTCCTACAGACAACATTCAGACATCAAAGGATAACTTTTACTGTTATCTGTAAAGATTACCCAGCCCTTAAATAGTCATGATTCTGTGAAAACTGAATCCTGAGTATCTGAAGGAAGAGCTGGAGTCCTTACTAATCTGAGGGGTTTTTTGGCCCTTGGGTTGTCCTTATAAAAGTGGACATCACATGAGAAATTGGATATCATGAATACATTTTTGTAGGTAGAAATTCTTTTCTATTGGCTTTTTAAAATTTTGACTTTATTTTGGGATGATTACAGATTCACGTGAAGTTGTATGAAACAGTAGATTTGGTGTACCCTTTATCCATTTTCTCCCAGTGGTAGCATCTTGTAAGAGTGTACTAAAATAAATATCACAACCGGAATATTGACACTGATATAATCAAGATATAGAACTGTTCCATTACCGTATCTGTCTTGTTTCTAATTTATAGCCACACTCTCCCCCACCCCTGCATTCCTAAGCCCTGACAACTACTAATCTGTTCTCCATTTCTTTAGTTTTGTCATTTGAAAAATACTATATAAATAGTATCATATAGCGTATGTCCTTTTGGGATTGTCCTTTTTCAGAACTCCTGGGATTAATTGAAGTTGTTGTATGAATCAATAGTTCCTTTTTTTTTTTTTTTTTTTTTTGCTGGGGAGTACTCAGTGATATTGTTACCACATTTTCTTTAACCATTTACCTGTGAAGGACATCTGAGTTATTCCTAGTTTTTGGCTTTGTGAATAAAGGTGCTATGACCATTTGTGTACAGGTGTTTTTGTGAACCTAAGTTTTCCCTGGGATAAATGCCCAAGAGTGCAGTTGCTGATAGTTACATGTTTAGTTTTATAAAAAGCCACCGAACTGTTTAAGCAGCCCTACCATTTTATATTCCCATTAGCAGTCCCCCGCTGTGTTCCAGTTTCATTGCATCCTTGCCAGCATTTGGTGTTACTACTCTTTCTTATTTTTGACATTCTGATAGGTGTATAGTGATCACTGTGATTTAAATTTACATTTCCCTCATGGCTAATGATATTGAACATCCATATGTTCCTACTTTCCATCTGTATAACCTCTCTGGTGAAGTGTCTGTGTTTTTTGCATTATTTATTTGAGACCTCCTTTTTCTCTAATATAAAAATTTAGAGCTCAAATTTACTTTCTCACTACTTTAGTTGTGTCCCCTGTTCTTATATATTGTATTTTCATTTTCATTCAGTTCTACACATTTTTTTTTAAGTTTCTTCTGAGCTTTCCTCTTTGATCCATGGACTCTTTGGTAGTGTGTTGTTCAGTTTTTTAGGTATTTGGAGATTTTCCTGTTTTCATTCTGTTACTAATTTTTAGTTTGGTTCCATTATGATTAGGGAGTTTACTCTGTAAAATTTCCATTCTCTTACATATTTGTTGACATCTGTTTTGTGATTCAGGATATGGTCTATCTTGGTATCTGTTTCATGAGTGCTTGAAAAGAATGTGTATTCTGCTGTTGTTGGATGGAGAGTTATATGCATGACAATTAGGTCTTCTTGGTTGATTGTATTGTCCAGTTCTTCTAAATCCTTGCTTATTTTGAGGCTAGCAGTTTTATCAATTGCTTAGAGTGTGGTGTTGCCAAGTCTCCTCCTATAATTGTGGCTTTGTATATTTTCTATACAAAATATACAAAGGGTTTCGATCCCAGGACCCTGGGATCATGACCTGAGCCGAAGGCAGAGGCTTTAACCCACTGAGCCACCCAGGCGTCCCCAGTTACTCCTTTTAATTGGCGTATTTAGGCTACACTTAAGGTAATTACTGATACATTAAATACTGATACATTAAGTCTGCTATTTTATTATTTTTTATTCAGTCTGTTTCTCATGTCTTATTTCTTAGGTCCTTATGGGTTACTTGGATATATTTTTGGGTTCTATCTTGATTTGTCATGTTTTTAGGTATATTTCTTTGTATAGATTTCTTGCTCTAGGTATTGTGATATATATGTAAATTACCACTGTCTTTGGGTGCAGATGTTTCACTAGTTTGAATGTAGTGCAGAAACTTTACTTCGGTTTAGGTCCTTTTGCCCTCTCTACTTTAAAAGACAACTTTATTTATGTAACATTGAACATCATGTCAGATGGTGTGATAAATTTTGCTTCAGCCAGCAAATAGGACTTATGAAAATCAAGTGTAGTGTCATAGTCTGTTATACTTACCCCTAATTTTACTTATTCCAGTGTTCTTTTTCTTTCCTGAAGTCCCAGCTGCCTTCTGCTTTCATTTCCTTTCGGTTTAGAGAACTTTCCAAGCTTCTTTCAGGGTAAGTTTGCAAGCATCAAATTCTCTTAGTTTTTCTGAGATTGTCTTTAATTCCCTTCATTCCTGAAGGATGTTTTAGCTGTATATAGAACTCACAGGGTACAGTTCATTTGTTTAGTATGTGAAAAATGGCCCATTTTCTTATGTTCCTGTGTTTTCATATCAGAAATTTGCTATCATTTGAATTGATGCTTCTCCATAAGTAATGTATCATTTTTCTCTGCTTTTTTAAAAAAAAATTTTATTTATTTATTTGACAGAGATCACAGGTAGGCAGAGAGGAAGGCAGAGAGAGAGGGGGAAGCAGGCTCCCTGCTGAGCAGAGAGCAGGATACAGGGCTGGATCCCAGGACCCTGGGATCAGGACCTGAGCTGAAAGCAGAGGCTTTAACCCACTGAGCCACCCAGGTGCCCTCTTTTCTCTGCTTTTTAAGAATATTTCTTTGTCTTTAGGTTTCAGGAGTTTAATTATGATGTATTTTGGTATGGATGTCTTTATTTTTATTTTATTTGGTGTTCACTCAGCTTTTTCTACCTGTGGATTAATGTGTTTCACTAAATACTGGGAATTTTCAGGCATTGTATCTTCAGATACTTTTTCAATCCCATATGCGCTTTTGGGAATTTGATAAACACCCTTAACTCTATTGTTTTTGTCCCATATGTACCTAAAGCTCTGTTAGTTCTTTTTCAGTCTATTTTCTTTCTTTTTTAGGTTATCTAAATCCTACTGATCTGTTCACTGACTTCGTCTTATTTCCATTCTATTGTTGAGCCCATCCAGAGAGTTATTTTGGTTGTTGTATTTTTCAGTTTTATAATTTCAATTTGGTTCTTTTAAAATAAGTTTTCTATCCTGAGATTTTCCATTTATTTCAAGAGCAGCTGTAATTGCTCATTGAAGCATTTTATGTTGACTGCTTAGAATCCGAGATAATTCATTCAAAACCTGGATCATCTCAGTGTTGCATGTATTGGTTGTTGTTCCTCATTCACATTATACTTTTATGGCTTTTGGTATAGCGAGTGATTTTAACTGTACCTGGACATTTTAAACATCACATAAGAATTCTTGATCCTATTATTATTATTATTTTTTAAATAGTAGGCAGTCTCCTTGTTGAGGTGTAGTGCAAGGGCTGAGGCAAGTGTGTATGTTCAGCTTCTTACTGGGTCCTACAGACAACCATTCTGGCAAAAATAAAACACTGAGTCATAGTGTCTTGGTGCAGACTGATGGGATGGAAGTTCAGCTTCCCCCCTGTCCTTACTGACATCTTCTGGCAAAAGGTAGGCACCAGTTTATACTACTTTGTTGCCTCTGAGTGGGCGGTATAAGATCAGCTTCCTGACAGGATGTGCTTCCCCAGCAAGAGAGAAATGGAGGGTGAACTCTCACCACCACTTTGCTGAAGGTTGGAGCAGAAGCTTTCTGCTTTGTGCCACTTCTCTGAGTTGATGCCAGGTTGGGGGGTGGTTTAGTCTCACTGCTGAATGGGTATGGAGGTTCAGCTCTCTACTTGCCCCTGCTGACACCAGGGATGGGAAAGTGGAATGCTGATTCCAATTCACACCATCTTGTTCAGTTTTGTTGATGCCATTTGAGGCTGCAGGTTCAGCTTCTCCCTGGTTCCTGTGGACACTGGGCGTGTGTCGTGTGTGGGGTGTGTGTGTGTGTGTGTGTGTGTGTGTGTGGAAGTGTAGTGGTGGCTAATCCTGTCTCATACAGCTTTGTTAAGTCTTTTTGCTGCTGGGTGGTGGAAGTGGCCCAGCTTGCCCTTGATACTGCTGGCACTACCTTAAATGGGTGAATCTGAGCACCACTGGCTTCCGCTGGGTGTTGGGTATGGAAGACCAGCTTCTTATTTAGCCTTGCCACTAACCCAGCAGGATTTTTTGAGTCTACCTCCACCTCCTCCTGGACCTGAAAGATCAGCTTCCTACCTAGTTTCATCTATACTGTCCTGGTAGGGAACTTCAGCACCCCTGTGAGCGGAATAGAAGATCAATTGCCTGTTTTGTCCTGCTAATGATAGTTGGATTGACAGCCCCTCCTCCCTACTCTGGCTGAGAGGAAGGGGCATATGGAAGATTTAGCTGGGAGGTTGGCCCCACTAAAACTGGGAGGGTTCACGTGCATGTTTGTGTGTGCGGATCTTTTGTTGAAAGTCTTTGGCTAGAATATGGTAGGTATTACTGAAAAGGTTTCTGTTGGTAAGCTAGCCTTTTCTTAGTCCTTTGGCTATGAGGAGAAGGCTTTTCTTATGATTGTGGTATTGGATGGGGGGCGGGGGGCTTCTGAAGCAGCACCTTGGCCCAGAAATATGGGAAACAATAAGAAAACCCAGGGAACTCACTGCCCTGTCATTCCTTGAGTCCTGATGTCTCTAGGAAGTCTACTGCCTTTTTTCCACCTATCAGCCACTTCCCATACTTGCTTGTTATGTTATGTCTAGGATTTTTTTGGTGTGAGAGGGAGAGTCTGGCAGGAATGAAGCTATTCTATTTTGGCAGAACTGGAGTTGATTTTTCTTGTTTTAATTAAAAAAAATTGAAGTATAATTGGCACATAATGTTAGTTCCCCGTGTACAGCAGTAGTGATTTGACAACTCTATACCTTATACTAAGCCGCAAGTGTAGCCACAGCCTGTCCCCATACAGTGCTGTTGTAATACCATTGGCTGTATTCCCTGTGCTTTACCTTTCATCTTTGTGACTTACCCTCCATAACTAGAAGCCTGTACCTCCCACTCCACTTCACCCATTTTGCCCGACTTCCCAACCGTCCTTCCCTTGGGCAACCACCAGTTTGTTGGTATTTAACAAGTCTTCCACTAACTTCTACAGTACAGTTGACCCTTGAACCATAGGGATGGGGGTTAGGGATGCTGATCCCCTCTGCAGTTGAAAATTCAGGTACAACTCTTGACTCCCACCAAAATGTTAGCTACTAATAGCCTCCTGTTGACTGGAAGCCTTACTAATAATATAGTTAACACATATTTTGTATGTACATATATTGTATACTGTATTTTTATAGTAAGCTAGAGAAAAGATGTTAAAATCATAAGGGTGAGAAAATGCATTTACAGTACTGTTGTATTTATAAAAAAAATTGTCTGTAGAAGTCAACCCATGTACTTCAAACCTGTGTTGTTCAATGGTCAAGTGTAATTCAAGTTTAAATTGTGAAATTTTTTTACCTAAAGATATTACATCACATGGGTGAAGTAAGTCTTAAAATCAGATTTGTAGGGAAATCTTAATTTCAGTGATTTTAGTGATGATAACATGATCCTCAATTTACAAAGCTATTTCCTTCTATCAAGGCTCGACCTAGAGCTGTATTATTTGGGAGACAAGGTTTAAATAACCACAGTACTTGCTTTTGAACATCAAATGCTTTCCGTTATATTTTTTAAAGGAAGCACATATTTACATAGATAGAAACTAAAAGTTAAGCTGGGTTATAGCAGACTCTCACTGTTTTAGTTTGCCATCAAATAGCAGTTCCTTCCTCTTCAGTTTCCCATCCCAAATATACCAGTATAACAAAACATTTTATTCCTTTTGCCACATTAAGGCCAGCAAACCAGAACAGAATCCCTTACCCAAAATCTTAAAACACTTAGAATAGAAAAGTGACTCAAGTTTTTTAGGAGGAAAGGAGAGGTGGTATATTTGTTTCCCTAGAATCTCAATGAAAATAACAGAACTTTCTAGGTAGGTGGCATCGGTTCACCTAAGGCAGAGGGTAACTAACTTTGGCAATGTACGTGTTAACAAATGCTACAATATCAAAATGAAAGGACTTTTAAATAATTCTTTCCAGCTATAAATTCTGGACTTTTGTCCTTTCTGTTACTCTTTTGAGTGTGTAATTTGTATAGAAACAGAAACTTGATTTTTTCAAAAAGTATGAATTTCTCTTAAAATAAGTTTAGCACTTATTTAAGCAGTTAGTTTCTGTGTAACATGCTGATCATAATGTGAAATGGTAAATATTGTGCATTCTTCTTTGATCCATTAGTTATTTTGGATTGTATTGTTTAATTTCCAGGTATTTGTGAATTTCCCCAGTTTTTTCTTTTTTCTTTTTTTTTTTTAAAGATTTTATTTATTTATTTATTTTGACAGAGAGAGAGCAAGCAAGCACAGGCAGACAGAGTGGCAGGCAGAGGCAGAGGAAGAAGCAGGCTCCCTGCTGAGCAAGGAGCCCGATGTGGGACTCGATCCCAGGACGCTGGGATCATGACCTGAGCCGAAGGCAGCCGCTTAACCAACTGAGCCACCCAGGCGTCCCCCCCAGTTTTTTCTTGACCGATTTCCTAATTTTACTCCATTTTGGTTACAGAGTATAGCTGTTATGATTTTTTAAAAATCCTTTAAACTTATGGAGACTTGCTTTGTGGTTTATCCTGGAGAATGTTCTATGTACACTTGAGTAGAATGTGTATTCTGTTGTTGGGAGGACTGTTTCATAGATGGCTTTTTAGTCTTACTGGTTTATAGGGTTCTATTCAGTTCTTCTATGTCCTTGTTGATCTATTGATTATTGAAAGTGGAGTATTTTAATCTTAGCTATTGTTGAATTGTCTACTTTTTTCAGCTTTTGCTTTAAGTGTGTTGAGTTATGTTATGTGTGTATTTGTTTTTAATTGTTATATTCTCTTGATGAATTGGCCCTTTTGTAACTATAGCATGTTCTTCTTTATCCCTAATAACAGTATTTGTTTCAAAGTATATTTTGTCTGATATTAATATAGCCACTCCAGCTCTATTTTGATTACTGTTTGTATGGTATGTATTTTTTTTTTTTTTTTTTTTTAAGATTTTAGTTACTTATTTGACAGAGAGGGAGAGAGCACAAGCAGGGGGAGAGGCAGAGGGAGAGGGAGAAGCGGGCTCCCTGCAAAGGAGGGAGCCCGATGTGGGACTTGATCCCAGGACTCTAGGATCATGACCTGAGCTGAAGGCAGTGGCTTAACCAACTGAGCCACGTAGGTGCCCCTGTATGGTATGTATTTTTACATCCTTCTAGTTAGGATAACTAACTAGGATAAAAATCCTATTTTGTCTTTGAATCTTAAGTATGTGTTTTTTTAGGGAGCATATAGTTGGATCATGCTTTTTTATCCATCCTGCAGTCTCTGTCTTTTAATTATGTTTACATTTTATGTGATTACTGTTAAGTTACAGTTTATACCTACCATTTTGCTGTTTGTCTTTATGTCTTGTGTTGTTTTTATTCTTTGTTCCCCTATTTCTGTCTTGTGTGTGTGTGTGTGTGTATGGGTTAGATATTTTCCAGCATACTATTCTAATTCATTTTTTTAAAAATTTTTCATATTAGTTTTTTTTAATTTGCTCTGGAACTTAAAACCAGTTCTGATTAACATCATCTTAATTTCAGTAGTATACCAAGACTTTGTTCTTGTACAGCTCCATTCCATCTCCCCTCCTTTGTGCTGTTACTGTCATATGTTACATCTTTGTATATTGTGTTGTCATCAACACAAATAATTACTGCTTTATTGAGTGTGTTTTAAATCACATAGGACAAAATAAACTTCACAAACCAAAAATGCATTTATACCCCTTTTATATTTACTTGGGTAGTTACCTTTTTTTTTTTTTTTTTAAA
>RCUC01067915.1:0-16384 GCA_003697995.1 Taxidea taxus jeffersonii
TTTTTTTTAGAGATTTCCTAGACTTCACTTTTATAAGTTACAATTATACTCAATACCTAGGCCTGTAGTTAGTTTCCTAACAGTGGTATAACCAAAGTACCACAAACTGAATGGCTTAAAACAGCAGCTATTTATTCACTTATAGTTCTGGAGACCAGAAGTTCAAAATGAGTCTTACAGGGCTAAAGATCTGGCCTTTGTCAGGGCTGGTCTCTTTTGCTGGCTCCAGGAGAGAATCTGTCCCTTGCTCCTCCAGCTTCTGGTTGCTGCTTTTGCTCCTTGGCTTGTGTTAATAATTTTATTTTAAACACTATTTTCTTTCATTCCCTGCATAGTCTCAGTTTCTTCCAGATCCCATTTTTCTGTTTGGTTGGGTGTTTTTCTTCTATGTTGGAGGATCTCCTCCAATGTCTTGTGATCTGTAGCTATAATATTTAAGATGAAGTTCCTAAAAAGCTGATTGGAAGCCCTGTGTACATTTATGGAGCTTGTTGGTAGATGAGTTTCACTTTGGGATGATCAAGTGAGATCAAGAGTAGGACACTCAATTGACCGGATCCCCCAGGCTCCCGGGGCGGGGGTCCTCTTCTAATTTGTACAATGTACCCATTGACTTTAGGTATGGGAAATGGGTTATTATCATTTCTTTCTACCAGTAAAATACCCGCTGGTGTTTAGAACAATCACTGAGGAATGTCAATATGTGAGACTGAGGCCCGTCACATGAAGGACTTCTGTTGGGGATGTGCTGTTGTGAGAGACAGGAAATTAGAAGAGTTTCAGTCAAGGGTTTAGGTCAAGCAGTCTAGCATTTGTTAGAGGGGGATTTGGAAGATCATGAGTCAATCTAACGGTTACAGATGTAAAACGTTTCTAGAAAAAAATAATGAAGCAGAAGGAAATGAAAGGAGATGAGAACCCAGCTCCTGAAATTCTTCCAGCTGAAGCCTTTCAGAAGAAGTGGTTTGGAGTGAGAAGTGGGAGAAGGAATGAACGTGTCCTGGGGAAAGAGGACTAGTTCACAGAAAATCCAACTGGAGTCAAATCCTGGTAAAGTCTCGGTTGGGCTTAAGATGAACAAGAGAGCTCAGGAAGCAAGGACAGCTCTGAGAAAATGCCTTGTTTCTGGAGTGCTCCTGGTGCTGAGAACACACAGTGTTTTGGGGAATCTACATCCATCTTTGTTGCCACTGAGCTTTGCCTCCGGGATGGTGAAAAGAACACCCACAATCAAACACATCGTCTTTCCTCCAAGCATCCTCTGCCAGCTCTGTGCTCTCCCGGAGCTTACATCCTTGGGGAAGAGCAGCGGATGCACAAGGGGTGATAGAGGAATGGGATAGTTTCAGAGAGATCAGTCTTAAGCCCCTCTTTAGCAAGATCCTGATCTTTCTGGCCCATGGCTGGCCTGATGGCTATTGCCAGTTGCAAAAAATGATTTATGACCACGTCCTGTCCTGCTAGTTGGTAAATGTCATGGGAGCAGGTGCTACCCTTTTCAAGAGGACTGTTCTCACGGTGCCGTATATGCAGTGAGCAGGTGCTCCATTTATGCTCACTCGGGGAGAAGACAGGGCGACCCGAAGGACAGACTCATGAATGGAGCCTTGGACATGCACTGACTGGTTCAGGAAGCAGAATAAACAGTAGTCTAGGGATGACATCATTTCTGGCTTTGGGCTTAACCCATGCCAAGTGAAAAGGACGGCTAGGTGCCGATTTCATGAGTTGTTTGACTGTGATTAGTGTACAGCTTAGAATTTCTGCACCTGTTAATAGCGTGAATTCCAAGGAAAGAACCCACGTAGCGAATGGTTGGGGACAAAGCAAGTAAAAAGGTCTGTGAAACCCCACACCCGAGCCCCCACCCACTTCTCATTTGCTGAACCGAGGCACAGGGAGGTCACCCTGGTGGTCATTTTCCAGTTGTTGCAAACTTCTAAGTCCTCTTATCACTAGGGTCTGATCCACCTCAGTGTAATTACAGAGTATCTTCGTTAAACCAGTAAAGAGCTGAGAAGCTTCTGAGTGTTGCTGGCTGCTTGTGAAGGGTGAAGTAATGATCTCCAGGTGGAAGATTCTGGAAAGACCATGGATACCTGGTGAGCCACCCCCAGGGGGTTTGCTGTTGCTGATGGACTTTTCCTGCTTCTCCCAGTGCCTTTTTCAGCATCTAGGTCTTGTGTTTGCTTTGCCTCGAGCTCTTGTCCTCTTCCTTCAGGGCTTTAGCTCAGCTACCCCCTCCTCAGAAAGCCCCTCCTGGGTCTCCGTTTTCTTGCTCCTGGATTGTCTCCTCCTCTGGAAGCTGAAAGCTGTGTCTTTTATTATTACTCTACTCAGATTCTAGCACCAGCTTCGTACATCTTGGTTGAATGAATACGTGAGACTAACCAAAGCAGGGCTAGATTTTTCTAGACTGGAAGAAGTGTGCAGTTTTCCTTGCGCCTGGCCTGGAAGAAGCTGCCACCAGAAGCACCTCTGTCACCTTGTAATGTTGCCAGATCTGGAACAGCATACCACTTTATGATGGAGTGACACTGGGATCCGTGGGGAGAGGAAGAGTCTGTTTGCTTCTTCCACCCCCTCCATTCCTCTCCTCCTCGCCCCACATCTGTGTTCCAGCTGTGACAAGTGAATCCCTGTTCTTCTGGGGGGGAAGTGTTTAGATCTGTGCTCTGGGGTTGGAAGCTGACTCGCAGTGTCAAATAATGAGAACTCACATTTATAGCACAAACACTGCGTGCCGGGCACCATGATACATGTGTAACTTGCACGATCTCATTTAATTCCCACATGGGGGTAGAGTACCACCATTATTCCGATTTCATGAGTAAAAAGGGGAGGCTTAGAACCCAAGTTCATTGCATCCATGAACTCGAGGACCAGTACTCTGCCCAGTGCTGGTCCAATGCTACCTCTTTTCCACAGCTACATCGCAGAATCGCTGCCTGGAGTCATGACATCTCCAAGAAAGGAAAGAGCGCAGAGGTCATCCATCCAATCCAACTCCTATTGGCACAGAAGAGCAATGACATTTCCAGCCACCAATCTTTCCTGGTGTGAACACCAGCACTATGTGGTTGATGCCTCACAGGACAGCGGGACTCAAACCTATGGCTTCCTGAGGCGAAGAGGAGCACAAAAGCCGGACCCAAATCATCTTCAGCAAATGCACAGATCTGGAATAACTCAAATAAGTATAGCGCGTAGCCTGAGAAAGACCCTGGAGGGACCTACCCTAGCAAATATTTCCTTTTGACTGCCCACTAATGCAAAACACCAAAGATTCCAGCCGCCGGCTTTCTAGAGCCCCCAGTGCCCCTGGGCTTTGTGTTACATGCAGCCTTCCAGCAGCCCGAGATCGCAGACCCATGCAGCAACCAGGTGGATTAAAAGCAGCAGGCCCCGTTCCAAGATTTACTGTACAGAGCAAATTCTGGACTGAAAGCACCTTTCCCCCCAAGTTCATCTACTCCTACAGTTCCTTAAGCTTGAAAAGCTTAGAGGGCAAGGGGAATACCATTGAAGTAAGTAGGTTTCATCCTGGTGATGTTTTCCTAGCTGCCACATGTGGCCCCGTGTTAAGGAGCTAAACATTTCTGCACACTGGTAGTCCAAGTCTGCCACGGAGCTCCTCCTGACTTCAAAAAGCATTCCACGGGGTTGTGGTGAAGAGGAAACGGAGGACGGGGTTACCACTTACGCTGCTTGAATTCATTTTCCATCCTTGTGCTCTCACGGCTTCTTAGCCACATAAGAGACGGAAAGTGCAAAGTGATTTGAGGTGTTGTCTTCAGAGAACGTGCTAGAAGCCCCAATATTTGAGTGAGAGACTGTGTTCTCTTAGAAACCACATTTCTAAAAGCATAACTAAATGTGATTTCAATTGGGAAGGGTCATGGGCCAGAAGCACAAGGTAGGCTGAATCAGTTAAGGAAATCCTTATTATATATACAAGCTCATCTCTTTGCCTCTCCCAGGAAGGAAGCAGCCACTGGGAGTGTTTGCCACAGGGGGACAGTTCCACCGGTGGCGTGCAAAGCCAGCCTACCAAGGTGCTGCTTACAGAACGGCGTAGGAAATGGGCCGTTTGCAGTCCCTCACTGTGCATAGCTAGAAAGCATGGATGAGGCTGGAATAGCCGGACACCCCCTGATCTGAGCAGTGTTAATGGTGGCTAGGCTGGCGAAGTTTTGACTTATTTTTTTTCTTCTGCCTGTGAGTTTCTCCAAGCTCCGAGGGAGCAATACAGTCTTCTCCATAGTTGTTCCTGTTGGACGTAAACCGGTGCCATCCGTATTTTGTCCTACTTTAAAGTGGTAGAGTCATTGATATATATATTTTTTAAATCTGCAGTCTTGGAGCAGAATGTCTAGCACAGTATGATTGGTTCCTACAGGAGCTGCCTTAAGCCCAACCAGTCGGAGGTTAGCAGACTTTGTTAGACCGATGAACAGTGGTTGGCTGATGTTTATTTTAGAATGAAATCAGGCAAGAACTGTTGGTCATACATCTCGGAGTGTGAGGAACCGTGTTAGATGCTGTGGGCATCATGTGTGTAAGAGGGAATGACTTATGTCGCATGCTGGAGCCCTTCTGTTTTCCTACTAAAGTGGTATGTACTGAGTCTTGAATCTCACTGGATTACCATTCTCTTGGGGAACAGAAGGGTGGGGCCCTCTGCGCAGACCCTGCTCCTGGAGCTGTCCCACAGTGGTCGGAGCTTGATGTGAGTCAGTCCTTTTGGCCCTCCCCCTTCTAACCATGCAGTGCGGGGAGTGGGAGCTGTGGCCGAAGTTTCTCTGTGTGAAGCCAATTGGCCCATTTGGGGCTTACGCTCAGGTTCTTAGTCTTCTTAGCACCTTTCCTTAGACAACTTGGCACTTGGGATGTCAGTGCTCATTGTGAATCATTAGCAGTGGCTTTCTCTAATGGGGTCACCGAGGGAAGGGCTCACTGTTCCTGTGTGAGCTTGGTTTTTAGAATAGAAGCAAATAGAGCCTGGGCATTATGGGGCCAATAGGTCCCCTCTCCCATTCCAGGGGACAGCTCAGTGGATAGTTTGTCCCTTGACCTAGCCTACGCCAAGATAACATGCATGTATCATCAGCTAAATAGTCCCTAGAAATTGTGAAGCCACGGAGGCAAGCGTATGAGCTACAACACTATTTTTGATGATGACCAAAAGGCCACCAGGATGACTTTTTGGGGAAAAACATGTGTCTTCTCTAAAAATGTATGATTCTCTGGGCTAGTCAGCTCGAATTAGAGCAACCTGACAAGTGATTCAGCTGATGGACTTTGTTAGCTCAAGACTGAATGTTTTCCTTATGTTCTTGAATAACAAAGCCTGAATGTCACAAGACATATATGTTTGAAGAAAAACATTTACTTTTTAGTGCGTTTGGAATTGCTGAGTTATGGTACTCAACTACATGTAATATGCACAGCAGCCTGGATCTTTGATAGGCCTTAAGCCTGTAAGAGGAATGTCGGGAGGGCCCATTAACCAATCTCCAGATCTAATTAGTAACCACTCAGCTCACTTTACCCCCGCACTCCTCCCCCCATGTTCAAACAGTGTCCCTTATCCAGTGTGGCACTCCTCTCTGAGCCCAGATATGTCATCAGAACATTTCTTTAAAAAAAAAAAAAAATTTTATTTGTTTATTTGAGAGGGGAGGAGCAGAGAAGGAGAGAGAGAGAACCCTGAAGCGGACTCCCCACTGAGCAAGGGGCCCCACTCCGGTCTCCATCCCAGGACCCCAAGATCATACCCGAGCCCGAATCAAGAGTCAGCCACTTAACTGCCTGAGCCACCCAGGCACCCCATATCAGAACCTTTCTCAACACAAGAGTCCAAGACAGGTGCTAGGAACTGGCCCCTGAGATGGCATATATATGCCAGCTCTGATCCAGCTTCCATCAAGGAAATTTCAGCGCGTTCCTTGTTTTGAGCCACACTGGTTGTGTTTGGATATTCCCATCCTCGTTGCCTCATGACTTTTGTGTATGACTGTCCCCAGTGTTCATTTCCATCCTATAATTACTACACATGCCCTGGTGACTACCAAGAAGGAAAGGAGGTTTTCAAAGTCACGTGCAATTTCACATCACAGTATGAAGCAAGGTAATAGTCACTGACACTTAACCGTGTTCACTAAACCTTCTTAGTTTGAAAAGTGAACCATATTCAACCTTTTAATTAAAGTTTCATGAAGCCTATTGATCGGGAAAGAAACGTTTTTCAGATCATGTTTGAATACCTCAGGGTACATGTTCTTTAAGCCCAAATAAAGGCTGTCTGCTTACGTGTTTGTGCGTCATCACAACTCAACCAATAGTAAAACCCTTTTGAGCCCTCATTATTTGCCAGGTACTACACTAATCATTTTACATGTGTTTGGGTTAGTTTTCTAGGACTGCCATAACAAAATGCCACAAACCCGGTAGCTTCCACAACAGAAATTTATTTTTTCATACTCCTGGAAGCTGTAAGTCCGGGATCAAGGTGTTGGCCGGCTTGGTGTGTGCTTTCTTCTTGGTTTGCAGACGGCCCCCTTCTCCTTGTGTCTTTCTTCTTGTGTGTACATCTCTGGTGTCTCTGTGGACCCAAATTCCCATTCTTATTAGGACAGCAGTGGGATCAGATTAGGGCCCGCCCTCATGTTCTCCTTTTACCTCATCACCTCTTCAAAGCCTCGGTCTCCAAATATGGTCACATTCTGAGGTTCTGGAGCTTATTAGGGCTTCAAGCCTCCTGATGTTTGTGCTAAGGAGGCTGACATTGTCTCCATTTTAGAGATAAAGAAACAGAGGTTCATAGAAACCAAGCCCTTTGCCTGATGACCTTCATGTAGCAAGACTAGCATACTATTTGCATGTGTTCCGTATTTCTTACTCTGTTGCGTGTTATTGATGGAGTGAATTTTATTTTTTTTAAGATTTATTTTTATTTGTTTGGGAGAGAGAGCATGCATATAAGCAGAGGGGGGGCAGAGGGAGAGAGAGGCTCCACGCCCAGTGAGGGACCAGATACAGGGCTCCATCTCACCACGCTGAGATCATGACCTGAGCCGAAACCATGAGTTGGGTCCTTAACCCACTGTGCCACACAGACACCCCGATGGAGTGAATTTTAAAAGGCCCATTGAAACTTCTAGATTTCTTTCAAAGGAGGCGTATGTAGCAAGGTTGTTAATGGAGCTGCTGCCCATTATCAGCTCTCACTTCACCTTTCTGGCTCTTGGTTTTCTTCTCTGTAAAAGGGGGTGGTAAATAATAGTACCCTCCTTTGAGAGCTGTCACAAGGAGGACAAGAGATAATGTATGTGAAGTCCCTATAACAGTGTCTGTACATAACAGGCATTAAATATGTTGGCCATTATTACTTAGGTGTTGTTAGTCTGAGGAAGATATATTTTCACAATGGGACAAAGTGATTATTATCACCGCATTTGAACATGTAAAAGTGTTATTACATCCCAATTATTTGGCTCTGTATATTATCATGGTTTCAAATATTATCATTTTGAGTATGTCATGTCCTTTCCACTGGCAGCATGTCAGAGACTGGTGTAATGTGTCAAAAGTGATTGAATTCACTGGCCATGTGTCATAAATGTGACACAGCACCATGAAACAGACAGACAGTACCTGCTTGTAACACGTGCTGAGTGTACCAGTGCGTTTTTCTTCGGGTTAGGTGACATGCCAGACTGTTGGAGCAGCTGAACACTTTTCTGGGGAATCCTGAAAGACTATAAGAGATGATAATTATTCTCTAAAAAACAAAAAACAGTGTTTAAAAGGCCCCATACTCTATAGTCACTCTGTTAAACTGAGGTCTAAGCTGGGCCAATGGAATGTTGTAGAATAAGGTCCACCAGAGCCCATGTTGAATGGTGGAAGTTGGCTTATCTTTCTCAACAAAGCTCTTTGCGCTTCTGGTCTTCCATGTTTAAGAACAAATTGAAGTCAAATCGAATGAACTAAGGAATACTAGAAATACTTTAGGCTACTGGAGAATATGTATATTTGGTTATTGTTTTGTGAGTATCATTTTTTTATTTAGAGAAAATAACTGAAATAAATGGTGTAACTGACCGATGCGATTGGATGGTGAGCCCTGTATTTAGATACCTCGTGCTTACAATGACATGGAGAGTGCAGTCAGGAAACTGGAAAACCCAAATGTAATAGGATCAGATGACCTAGTTCCAGGGTTGCCTATAAAAGTCCCAATTTGTTATCTCTCCTCCCTTCTCCCAGCAGTAGATATTAATCACATCATATTTTAAAGTGTACCGCTTGCCCCTGAAATTTTATGTACATTGAACATATGTAACCGAAATAAAGTCAACTTTATCAAGCAATTGTTAAACATGTGATAGCAAAACAAATTAGAGGGATAGAAAAAGAGAATTAAAAGAGAAAGATAGACACATCACTATCAAAAGAGTTGAGTTTATTAATTGTGTGAAGTGTTGGAATTTGCTGTTGTTGTTGGCTGCTGATACACACCCAAGAAAGTATTGTGTCTGTCTGTCGGGTGTCTCACTGGAATGTGACCACATGGGAGTGATGACCAGACCTTTCCAGGCAGGTTCCCACTGCCCCATGATCCCTGTGTGTCACACCCCAAGGCCATGGTTTCCGCCTCTAGTGAAGAGTCATGCTCCCGGGCACACTAGCTCACCCCATCACAGTGCTTCACTCCCAAGTCATGGTGACCCCACCACTTAACAAGCCTCTGTAATGGTCAAACAAATAGGGAGTTATTGGCCTTAATGAAAATAACCAACACAAATTTCGTGAGTGTCTACTATGTGTCAGGCTCTTCACGTGATTTCTTATTTAATCCTTACAGGCATGCTGTAAGGTGGATAGTATCCTCATTTTACAGATGAGGTAGCTGAATATAGCAGAGATGATTCTGTGTATTGGGCAAGTCTCATTTTTAAAGACTGTATTCCCCAACTCCCATGCCTTTAGCCTGGGACTACATGACTAGTTCTGGCCACTGGTAAATGGAAATGGCATGTGTCACTTCCAGAGGTAACATAAGTGAGTATAAGCATAAGCTTGGATGCTCCACACTGCTGTCTTCCCATCATGGCAACCTGTGTTGAGCTGGTAATGTCAACTCAATAACAGACACTGGGTTGCAGAGTCAGTACATGGAAGACAGCCACCCGAGTGAACTCACCCAACTCATGGAGGACTTTATGCGAGTGAAATAGACATGTATTATGTTTAACCACTTTTTGTTTTGTTTTTGAGGTTTATTTGTTACTGAAGCATAGCCCAGCCTATCCTGACTAATGCATTGAGTCTCATAGGAAATAACTTACTGGTCACGATTTCGTGGATGCTGATCTAGAACTCCTGCTCAGATCTATGGCTATATAGCACCCTTTATCCTTCTTAACATCTCTTTGGTGAACAGGGGAAAGACCTGAATGAAGTCTGGAATGAGACATTGAATACCCCTAGAGTATGCTGGTATGGGACATTATACGCTGATTCTGTCTTCTTCCTTCTCACCGGCCTATAAGTGATGATCAGAGGAAACCCAGTCAGTAGTCAGTCTGAATGATATTTATTCTTCCAACCCCAGATGGTTTAACTTGAACTACCCATCCCTATTCATCCCTATTCATCCCTCTTATGACAAGGGAATTTACCAGAGGGCTGAGTGGAGTAAAGGAAGGAGTCAGAGCCCTGGATTAGAGAAATTACATGTAAAGTTCATGTGGGTTTGGGTTATAAAATTTTAATTCCTCTAGAGCTTCTAGATGATTCCAAAAGGAAGGGACAAAAAAGATGGCTGTGTTGCCCAGGATGGATTAAACCAGGTTTGTAGGTAGTTATTCACAAAGATTTGATGATTTATATTGAACCTTCATTCATATGTTCATTTACTGGGCATTTTTAAGGTCTCCAAGTATTACAGAAAGATCAATAAAACCAGTGCCCTTGCCCAGCAGGGGCCAACCATCTTGATGTTGATTCTGACAAGTGAACAATTATAACACAGCATGATAGATATTACACTCTATAGAGACAAGCATGGAGTGCCATGTAATTGCCAAAGCAGGCCCCCTGATTCAGCTGGACTGGGCCTGGAAGAGGCAGGAAGGTCTTCCCATAGGAGCAGCCCTGCAAGGTCTTGAAGGCCAAATCGTCCAGGCAAAGAACTGTGTATAAAATTACAAAACCAGGGATGCCTGGGTGGCTCAGTTGGTTAAGCAGGTGCCTTCGGCTCAGGTCATGATCCCAGCGTCCTGGGATCGAGTCCCACATCAGGCTCCTTGCTTGGCAAGAGGCCTGCTTCTCCCTCTGCCTCTGCCTGCTACTCTGTCCGCCTGTGCTCGCTCTCGCTCTCTCTCTCTGACAAATAAATAAAAAAAATAAAATAAAATAAAATTACAAAACCAGTGGCATCTTGTCCTCAAGATTCTCTAGGTCAGCTGATCCTTAACCTCAGGGCCTTGAACGCACACAGTCCATGGATAGTTCTCAGGTGTTTTATGAATCTCTGAAATAGGACCCATAATCTTGTGTGCAGCTAAATTCTTCTGACTGTGCTTTCCCTGTATTCTCAAAGTTTTCCATGCCCTCCAGAATTACTCACTGTTGCTCCAGAGGACACAACAGTTCTTTGGGAAATCTAGCTATTTCATGGTTGAGAAATCTGCTTGCCTGGGTAATTTGATTGTGAAGATAAGCTTATGGAGAATAAAATCACTCCAAAGATTTTTCTGCAATATTCTGACATCTGGGACTTCATAAAACAAAATGGTTTATAATCTTAATGCCAAGGTGTTGGTTGATCCCCCCACCACCCAACAAAATACATCATTTTTAAAAATTCAAAAGATAAACATATAATTAAAATGAGAAGTTTTCTCCCATCCCTTGGCCTTACCATAAAGGTAAGTTGTCTCAGCTGCTTCTTATATTTCCAGGATAAAAAAATATTGATTATAGACCAATATATACATATTTTTATTTAACCTAAAAATATCAAAGTGTATGCACTGCTCTGTTCCCTGTTTTTCTGTTTCCTGTCCCTTCGTGACTGGTACATCTCAGAGATCATTCTATAGCAGCATGTGCTGGACTAGATGATTCCCTGGATGGCGGCCACCAGGTTCTCTTGCTGGGCTTCTCTGTCCCAGATGCCCAGTCCTCTGGCATGATGCTCCTGGAGATTGCTTCCAGACATCCAATAACGCCAATACTATTGCTGTGGTCTATCCTCATCCATCTAGTTTAAGGCACTTTCGCCGATATTTTCCTAGATTAAATTCCTCGCAGCAGAGTTGTTGGTTTAGGGTGTAAACACTTTCACAAATTTTGGTAGACAGTACCAAACTGCCCTTCAAAACAGCTGAACCAACACATTCAAACACACGATAGACCAGAGTACCTCTGTCTGCTTGCTCCTGATATTACCAAACATTTTGATTTTTGGCAACATGATCGGGAAGAACCATTCTTTCACACTTGCTTTGATTTGTATGTCTTTAATTATGAATAAGATTGAGGACCATTTCATACGTTTATTCAGTCTGTATTTTTTACACATCCCTGTAAATTTCCCATGCATACCCTTCGTCCATTTTCCCACTGGGTGTGCATTTTTTTCCAACTGAATTATTAAAACCCTTTGTCAGTTAAGGAAATGAGCCCTTATGATGTATGTCGCAAATAGCTTCCCCAACGTATCTTTTAACTTTTGCCTTGTATTTGGAGTGGGGCCATGTTAAGTTTTTTAAACGTATACATATTTAAATTTCTCAACACCCAGAGAAGCTGTTGAGTTGAACCGGGTCTCAGGATCCCTTTAAGTCTAAAGAAAACTATAAATAGCTAGTTACACTAATGACCACACAGCCTAAAGGAATGTACACCCAGAGGTGGGTCATGGCTGGACTTTGGTAGGCAGGTGTAGGGCAGCTCTGCCATGTAGGATTTAGCAATTCATTCTTCTCTCCTGTAAGATTTGTCTCTCCTCTACATTACTCTGGATTCTAGACACTAAATAGTTGATACTACAGTCAAGACATGAATTTTGAGGGGTGCCTGGGTGGCTCAGTCTGTTAAGTGTCTGCCTTTAGCTCAGGTCACGATCTTGGAGTCCCGGAAGGAGAGCTTGCTCACTCTCTCAAATAATAAATAAATACAATATTTAAAAACAAACATTAAGGGGCACCTGGGTGGCTCAGTGGGTTAAAGCCTCTGCCCTCGTCTCGGGTCATGATCCTAGGGTCCTGGGATCGAGCCCCGCATCGGGCTCTCTGCTCAGTGGGGAGCCTGCTTCTTCCTCTCTCTCTCTGCCTGCCTCTCTGCCTACTTGTGATCTCTGTCAAATAAATTTAAAAAAATCTTTAAAAAACAAACAAACAAACAAACAAACATTAAAAGAAAGATACAATTTTTAAAAATCTCTTTATTATTGCCAGAGAGGTCATATAGCTCATTGCAGTGACTGGATTTTAAAAATCCAGCCTGTTAACGTCATGCTGATCCCCCAAACACATGGGGGAGAATGGGTGGCCTGGGTGTCTCAGTGGGTTAAAACCTCCGCCTTCGGCTCAGATGATGACCCTAAGGTCCTGGGATCGGGCCCCGAATCGGGCTCTCTGCTTAGTGGGGAGCCTGCTTCCTCCTCCTCCTCTCTCTCTCTGCCTGCCTCTCTGCCTACTTGTTATCTCTGTCTGTCAAAAAAACAAAAACAAAACAAAACCATGTTGGAGGAGTCCATGAATGTCTGGGACAGAAGGAAAGTGATTCACAGAGGGCTGACCCTCTCTCAAGGACACTCTGAGACTTCTTGGGGGAGCTGGGAGAAGAAAATAAGAAATTAGAAGGAAGACATTAAGTTACTTTGAGGTAGCTTTATTTTTCTTTTTAAAGGTTTTGTTTATTTATTTGAGGGAGAGAGACAGAGAACATGAGCAGGGCAGAGGGAGAGGGAGAAGCACACGCCCCACTGAACAGAGAGCCCAACGCGGGGCTCCATTCCAGGACCCCCAGATCATGACCTGAGCTGAAGGCAGACACTTAACTGACTGAGCCACCCAGGCACCCCAGAAATAGCTTTGAATAATTTGTGATCTCATTTTCAACTTTGGGTGAAACATGGATCATCCTCGTAAATTTTTACAGCTATAAAGCTTACACTATTAAGGAAAATTCAGTCATCTAAATTATGGAGCTTCTCAAAACCTTGATATGCATTTGAATCACCTGATGACCTTGTTAGAATGCAAGTTCTGATTTGGTTGGGGTCTAGGGTGGGACCCAGATTTCTGCATTTCCAGCTAGCTCCTTGTCCCCAGACCTCAAGGTAGCCAGGGTCTAAAATGCACAGAACCTGGGGCTCCTGGGTGGCACCATCAGCTGAGCTCTTGATTTCAGCTCAGGTCCTGATCTCAGGCTCATGAGATCTAGCGATGGGTTGGGCTCCACGGTCAGCCAGAGTCTGCCTCAGATTTTCTTTCCCTTTGCTTCTCCCATTGTGTGCTCTCTCAAATAAACATTTAAAAATAAATAAGTAAAATACTCAGGACCTGAATTCTCCTCCTATGCTTGCTGGCCTCTGCTTCCTTCCTTCTTTCTCTGGGTACAGATCTGATAGGATTTATGTGCACACAAACACAAGCTTCATATATGTCTTCATATTGCTCTTTTCTAAAACATTAATTGAGAAATAGGCCATCCATTGTTACAGAAACCACAGTGTACTTCACGACAAACCATTGGGTCCAAAAGCAAACCTTTGACAGATTGATACTTTTTGGCTTGGTCATGCCTGATTTAAAGGAATGAACCCCAAAGAGGATATGAGCATTGGAAACTAACTTGAACCACATTTAAATTGTCCTCCTTTAAAATATTAGCAGCCGAATGTGTAAACCAACATTTATTTTCTAATCAAAGGTTTGCGGCAAACGGTTTATAAACCAAAGAGATGAGGGAAGAATGCTTTGAGATGTTTCTAGTAACAGGAACAGAAGTAGGATATTTTATGTCTTTAAAACAGCAGCCATGAGTCTCAACTAAAAAAATTTCATCCTGCTCTGGTTTTGGGGGGAGAAATCGACCATTGTTTGAAAGGCCAGGGTCCGGGCTCCTATGCCAGCGATCCTAATAAATATTATTGGGGGGGAAAAATAGTTGACGATCCAGCCACATTAAGGGAGAATCTATTAACAGAATAATTGTATGGCAAGGACCCCTGAAGAAAAGCTTCCAAAATGCCATTATCTTAACTGTCACTCGCCACTTGGAGTTGTCTTGGTGCTGTGTGTTTTCATGAATTACCCGAGCTGTTTGTTTTTGCTTTATCAGTCATCACCCTGTCAGCTGGGCCATTCATAACAACTTTTGGCAGCTCATCAGGGGAGTTCAGAGCTTGAATAGGCCCCTATCCACTCTCACACCTCATTGTGTGAAACTGTTTACCAGCGTTGCCTTTTTCTGTAAATATTACAAGCAGAGCCCTGAAGGAGAGACGTGTGAAAACAAAATGGCCTAACCTTGTCGCGGTCGCGGAGCTAAGCAGATCTGGGCTGGCTGAGACTTTGCAAGTCCTTGTGTTTCCTGTATTTAGCCGGATAATAACCTAGTCACTGGTCTGGAAGTCTTGTGGATGCTACTTAATTAGACAATATTTAATTTGACTTAACATTTGTGTCAGTTGGGTGGAAATGAGACTTTGTAATTAGGGAGTACAGAGCGGCGTCCTGTCACCGATCTGCGCCCATATTCTAATTTAAGGCACACTTTTGCAGTGTGTTGTCACACTTGACGTGCCGAGTTTCAACCCCCCCAACCCCGCAACTGTCTTTCATGCTTGACTAGTAACAAGGTGGCCCATATTCTACAACCAACAGCAAATGGACCCCGTCTCCTGGACTCAAGGGCCAAAAGTTTCTGCGTGATTCACCCACCAGAAACAATTTCCTAGCTGAAATGAATGTCAACAATTTTCTGTGGAAGCTAAGATCACCAGCCTGCAAATGGGCATGATTATTTATTTATTTATTTATTTTTGGTCTCTATTTGTACCGAAGTTATAGAGGCACAGATTTTTAAAGCGTCAAATGATTCTTAAGTTTTGCGAAGAAAAATAGCGGTCTCCCCAGCTCCCCTTCCCCAGAGGCGACCACTTTGGGCTCTGGCAACAGATTGTTTAGAAATTAATTTCACAGTGTGAAATAGCCTGTTTCGCTTTGCCTATTTTTGAATGTTCTATAAATGGAATCAGATTGTTGTGACTTGCTCCTTTCACTTACCATTAAGGTTGGTTTTTTTTTTAATTACTCCTTTTTATTTTTAAGTCAAGGTGTAATTATATACAATGAAATGCACAGATTTGAAAGGTACAGCTCAGTGAGTTTTAACAAATGAATACACCCACATAGCTGTACACCAGTCCAAATGTGGAATATTTCTGTCACCCCAGGGAGCTCTCTGGAATACTTTCGCAGTCAGTACCTCTCCAAGAAGCAATCACTTTATTCTATCATCGTAGATTACAGTTACCTTCTCTCGAACTCCCTATATGGCATCCTACGGTAGGTACTTTTTTGCAAATAGCTTTTGCTCAAAATGATGTTTTTAAGACTCCTGCAGAAGTCTCTTCCTTCTAACTACCAAATGATATTTTCACTGTGGGAGTTCACTTCCATTTGTTTACAAATGGACTTACTGGTGGTCTTTCCGTTGTTTCCAGGTTTTTGCTATCGGCTTGTCTCTTTATTACCGAGGGGCAGAAGTTCTTGTATTCCTAGATAACACGGCCTTTGTCAGAAATAGGCTTTACAGATATTTCTCCCCATCTGTATTTCGTCTGTTCTTGGTGTTGTTGGATGAGCACAGATTTAAAATCAGGAGTACGTCCCATTCATGATTTTCTTATGATGAGTAATTTTCATATCCTGTCGAAGAAATCTTTGCCAACCACTAGATCATATCGATATTCTCCTGTTTTCTTTCAGGAAACATTGAAGCTTTATGGTTTCAGATTTTTACAATAAAGCTTTCTCTCACAACCTATGTTTTGCATATGGCGTGGGGTAGAGAGCAGGTTCTTTTTTCTTTTTTTTTGCAATTTTTTAATGGCTAAACAATTATTCTAGTGTGATATATTGCAAAAATTTTCCTTTCCCCATTGGATGTGTGTGTGCGTGTGTGTATGCACACGCCTTTGTTGAAAATCGGCTGACCATGCATGTGTGGATCTCTTTCAGGCCTTTATTCGGCCTCATCGACTTGTTTATCTAGCTTGATGCAAACAGCACAGTGTCTTAATTATTGTGATTTTAAAGTAAGTCTGGAAAGCACATGGTGTAAGTCTTCCAAATGTGTT
>RCUC01067918.1:0-12990 GCA_003697995.1 Taxidea taxus jeffersonii
AAAAAAAAAAAAAAGATAATTGCAGAGATCCAGATCAAATAATATATAGAAGCATCCTGTACAAAATCACAAGATGTGTCCTAAGTGTTCACTGCTATTAGCCCAGAGGATATCTAACCCATAGCCGGGACTGCACATCTCCCTCCCTTCCTCAGTATAAGTGTTCTGTACTAAGAGGCAGGACCTCTAATCCCAACTGGCCATTTCCCATAAGTCCTTTGGGTGAAAAGATGATCAGGAAATAAAAGTCTGAACTCTGTACAAACAGTATTAAATTTATATGAATGCCTGTGAATAAAGGCATTTTAAGGTTTTGGAATCTAGTTCATCTGACCAGATATTTAAGTCTCAGTAAGGGGGGAAAAGAAAACCTTAAATAAAAATAGATTAAGGCCTTTAAAAGGCAAACCATGACCGTCACATGTTTCCATTTAGGAGTAAGAATTTCTGGGTACCACAGGGTTTAAAAAAAAAAAAAAAGTACATTTTAAAAAAGCACCCCGATGGGACACCTGGGTGGCTCAGCTGGTTAAGCGGCCGCCTTCAGCTCAGGTCATGATCCTAGCATCCTGGGATGGAGTCCCACATCGGGCTCTTTGCTCAGCAGAGAGCCTGCTTCTCCCTCTGCCTCTGCCTGCCACTCTGCCTGTGGTCACTCTCTCTGACAAATAAATAAATAAAATCTTCAAAAAAAATTTAAAAATAAATAAAAGTAAAATAAAAAAGCACCCGGGTTGACAAAACTTGACCTATGAGCTGGTTGACATGTATTGAGTAAAAGGAGGCAATATTAAGACTTATAATGAAACACCTTAGTATCTAGTATAAGTCTGATACTTAATACTAAATCAATATTTAAAACAAGACTGTCTTTGGCAAACCAGGATGTATGGTCACCCTAACGACAGACCTAATTTTGAAAAACAGTTACACGGTTATAGAAGAAATACTGTGTTGGCCTACTTCCTACTAATTAAAATTTTAACAATATAGATCCAAAATGCAAGTCACATTCAGAATTTTATAAGACAGAAGACATTGATAAAGTGAGGTACTTAGTATCTAAGTCTACAAAAATCTAAACTATTAATGATAACATGTATAGAAACAATAATGGTGTATACATAAACAATGATGAGAAAGTAGTATGATTTTAATATAATCACTTCACATTGTAGATGTGCCCATATGGATACAAATAAATGACTGAAGTCTGGCTCCATATGTGCAGATTTTGAATTTGGAGCCATACCAAGTACAAAAAATTGGGGCTAGAGAATGGCTGTTCAAAATAAAAACAAAAAACAAAAACAAAAAAAACAACCCTCCAAAAAGACAGTAACTCAGTAAACAACTTACCCAAAGAACATTTAAAATAGAAGACATTTTTGGGCACCTGGGTGGCTCAATTGGTTAAGCATCTGACTCTTGATTTTGGCTCAGGTCATGATCTCAGGGTGGTGAGATCGAGTCTGGCTTCGAGCTCTGTGCTGGGCATGGAGCCTGCTTAAAATTCTCTCCCTCTGCCCCTCCCACTAACCCCCAACCTGCGCAATCGCTCGCTCTCTCTCAAATAATTACATGAAAAAATAAGAGATGACATTTAATTTTCAATTCAATATAGTAATCCACAGATAGGTTGAACTTTTATTAATAAAACATCTATTTTCTCAATGAAGTATACAGATGTTTTATTAAATCATAGAAAGGGCTAAAGATTTTTCTCAAACATTTACAACAGATAAAATTTGGCTAGCCTGAAAGATTTGACTGTAAAGTCACAGAAATCATAACCCCCTAGTGCTGATCTTCATTTCTATATTCTTGAAAAAGTATGTGTCTGACCAAAATCAAACCAAACCAAAAACTCCCCAAAATGAAAAATCTAGCACAAATAATCAGATTCAGTAGTTTAAATATAGTATTTCAGTGACAGTTTAGAGTGTGACTATCACTGTATTATAGAAAAAGGCCTTGATATTAACTACATTTTAAAACATATGCTGTCTATTCCACCTACTAATATAAATGAAAAACAAGTCTTCTTGCTAAAAAATAATAATGTTGGCCAATTCTACTGTACTCATGCTACATTATCTCAGATTTGAATTATGATGTGATTAACTAGCTATGCAGTAGCCTTAATGTTAAACCAAAGTGTTATCTCCTTCAGTTTACTGACCTAAGCATTTTTCATTTTAGTATTATTTTTACATTAACAGCCGATTACTTCCTCCTTCCTACAACTTACACTGCAGAAAGGTTTCAGAATGACAACCTTTTCCCTTTCATTCTTAACTATTCTGTACACCTAAAATAGACCAACTGCAGGAAAAACAATGAGAAATGAAAAATCTCTTGCTGCCTTTAAACAACTGAGCTCTATACTCGAGACAATTCTAAGTTGAGAAATTTAAAAAAAAATGGGGAGAGGCAATATAAAAATCTCCTAAATGTAGAAGAAATTAGACTAGTTTAGTTTTCTTTAATATCTTCTTTAATAAGACATTACAGCACACAACTGAACCCCCAATGTGTCAGTTAAACATGGGGATGTAGATCCATAGGAAGTTGAATGGAAACAAATGTAATCTTGACCCCATTCCTTTTGGCAAATAATGGAAATACAGAATACAAATGGACCAATTCTCTCTCAGTGTCTTAGATTTTATAAAGTCTTTGAAGACACCATAACAGTTTTATAATGAACTTTGCTGTGATGTGTTAAAGAATCTTCAAATTTAATAATGAGAATGCTCAAGAATTGTAGTTTTCCCTTAGAGCAAATTTAACTCAAACATAACAAAAAGGGATTGTACTAATAATCCTTATACAAAGTATGAGAGTTAATGTCTTAAGCAAGACCAATGCAACTATTTTCCTATCACTGAAATATAAAGTTATATATGGTGTCTTCAGCTGCTTATAAAAAAGGGTTAAATACTAGAACAAAAAGCTTTTATTCTGAATTACAGTTAGCAAAAATGAAAACAAAAAAAAAACACAAAAAAAACTTGTGAATGGTTTTTAAATGATTTGTTACTAAATGTAAACATACATATGGTCAAAGCGCTTTAAAAAATCTTTAAATTGTAATTTAACCAGAACTTTAATAATACCCACAAGCAATCTGGCAAATTCTCATGTTCTGGCAGCAACATATTAGGAGGTAACAGATATTAAATCTGAAATTTAGGAAATTAAACACATTGAAAAAAAACTATTTTGAAGTAAGAATGTAATAGAAGTTGCTAAGAAACTATTGCCACTAAAGCTTTTCCTTGTAAACATCTTACTTGAAACTTACAGTGAAGTCAAACAAGGTGGGCAGAATATGCATAGCTACAAAACAAATGCAGTGATGAATTACAGCGGAGAGAGGGAATGCATTTTGTAATCCACAGAGTCAGATTTGTGCCTCTAAGCGATTACCAGTTAATAGTTGAGTGTTCTTCCTATTATTTGAACTTTAAAATTTAAACAGCGTTACAGCAGTTTCACGAGTAAAGTTAATAGTTGACAAAAGCAAATTAGAAGAAGCCTAAAATTAGTCTTCCTTAACTGGGTAGGATTTACCTCACCTATCTTTACTAACCCACTTCCCCATCCTCAGAGCCAAAAGAATGTGGAGATTGGCCTATATTTTAATCCTTTTCTAGTTCAGACAGAAGCCATACTGTACAGAGTCTTTGATTTTAGGAACCAGGACAAAGTAAACTCCTAAAATCAACTACTCACTTACAAAGGAAAGGAGGGAGGTGGTTCTGGGAATTAACCCAGCAGCAAGTCATTCCAATCTTCCTGTTAATGAAAAACCATTCATAAAATTGGCTAAAACATTAATAACTTCCAAAAATCCTTCAAAAATTAAGTTTAATTTCCAATTAATGACCTTGAATTTTGAAAGAATCTGGTATAATTTATGTAAGACAGAGCTTTACCAGTTTACATGCGATCCATCATATTTTGTATTCAATAACAGCCTTACTGATTTCATTATGGCATATACTTCAGAGCCTCATCTTTCAGAAGGGCTCACTGAAAATCCAACGCATTAGCAATTTATCAGTCATCTACAGGGTATTCCTGGATGGCAGCTATGGTCATGTGGCAAGTTGAAATATTCCAACCTCAAACACAGGAAATAATCAGAGGAGTAAATGACACATGATGGTAATACACTAAGGCAGCAGGTAAGTCATTCTTCACCTAGATCAACAGCTGCCAATAACACTGTATGAATAAGTCTGTTCTAGTTTAGCTAATGAACCTGCCACTGAGCTGAGAGAGGGAGATAAGAACTGCGCCTGCAATTCTAGCTGACAAATTCATTAGATTTTCATAAGGCAAATAATGTGGAAAGTTAGAACAGAATTTCTAGAACCATTTATCCTGTGATGTTGTAAAATCAAAGTACTACTTTATTAAATGAGTTATTTTACACAATATGAACATCAATATAATTACAATTGTAAAAAAATTTTTTATAACAAGGATGGACTGATTTTCAGATTTCCAAATCAGAGTCAACTGTACATTTACACAGAATTGTCTTTGCATGAAGCCCAAAAGGGAACAGCATAAAAATGAGTGTTTCTGTAGCCCCTTTATTTTTGCTGATCAACAGTTTGTTAGAAAAGCAGCTGCAGGTTTGTTACCTAAGGTCTGAGACAGTAGAAGAGTCAAAGGTGTCATGAATTCACCTATAAAACATAAATGAAATATGCAGTGAATGTAAGCATTGCACAAATACAACTTATATGCATTTCAAATGTCTAAGAAAAATGTACCACATGCAAAGGTATCAAGTTAGTCTGACAGATCTGTCAATGATTTTATAAACAAATCTTTGATGAATTTACTATAAAAAGAAGTAATTATCTCACACCGTCACCACCTTAGAAAAAACAAAGAACACAAAACCAACCACAAAGATTATTTTCAAGCAACTCTCAAGTTTACACACTATATGCCTCCATTTGCCATATATCCCAATGCACTCAGCTCTGTTAGACACCAGAAGTAATACCTGCCCCAAAGCACTCAGGAACATTGTTCTGCATCATTTCTGGGGAGCAAGACCCTCAAATGCCTTTGCAATAGTTATTTTCTTTAAGCTGGTTAAGTCTCTTCCATTCTTGCACCACAGCTGGCCAGCATCACATCATCTCCCCATTTTGGGCTACAGTTTAAACTTGGATGTTTCAAAAGCATTGGGAAGATCAAACTGGTTTGGAAAATGGGCTTTTAACAATTGTAAAGATAAACATTAACTTAAAAGGGGAAGCAATAAAATCTCAGCTGGAAAGTACACATTAATTTCACAGTCACAGAAGATAATTTTGCTCTGTATACAACCTTGACATTAACAAAGGAAAAGACAAAAGGTCAATTACCTGTAAACAACTTTATGCCTGAACATCAGCCAATTCTGGAGGAAGTGGAGTCTTAGGATGCTTGCTTTCAAAGTGCTGCTTGAAGGTCTTAGGGTCTGGCATTTGTGTCTAATTAAAAATATGGAGAAAAAAAAAAAAGAACTTGAATTTCATGAAATAAAAAATGTGTTAACTTTTCAAATCCCGAACCTGCTCATGATAGACAATTATCTCAAAACACTTTTAAGTTCCCGCAACTAGTGGCTGGCATATAAAAAAGGACCTTGTAACAAAGAGACTCCTAATATATCACCATATTTCACACATGAAGAAAGGGTGGGTCACACAGAATGAAGTATTCTGCTTGTCTGATTAACAGCAAACAGGTAACATTTACTTAAAATGTTATGCTAAGCAGGTTACCTCAATTCTCTTAGAACCTTCCTACAGTAATCTTAAATTAGTTCCTACTATCCTTCCTCATTTCACAGGATAAGGAAACTAAAACCTAGAGTGTAATTTGCCCAAGACCTGTTTTAACCTAGTACTAGTACTTCGGTTTTCAAATGCTACACTATACCAACTTCCCTAGGCAAGGACCTTCAATTATTTATTCTTTGGCCCATTTAATTAAACAAAACATGAAATAAAAGTTTTTGCTGTTTTGTTCTGAGTTTTTAAATAGGTGAACAGCTCAAGTACTTCTAGATCAAAGTATTTATTCATCAGTAATTTAATGAAATTTACATTTACCCTGCCTCTTTCCAAACAGAATCTAAAGTTGCTCGATTTCATTTTGAGTGTATCAAAGCTTAGGATGAACAAGGTATTTAATGTAATAGATTTCCTCTCTTAATGAGAATTTTTATGTAGTCAGGAACTTCTACTTCATCAGTAATGCCTTCAGATGACAAACTTTACTCTTGGAATCATGCCTTACTGAGAGCCCTTCCCACAACTGTACCCAGATATAAGACATTGGGAAAAAATACATTATACATATGGTATCTATAAGCATAGTATTTGACCAACCTATGTATTTTTTCTTTTGGGACTCCTATTCACTAACTTCAAGGGTACTAAGCTTAAGCAAAAAAAGCAAGAAAGAGACTCTGACTTTGAATTAAAGAAAAACTTTTTACTTTTTCAAGATTTTATTTATTGAGTGAGCGAGCGAGCAAGAGAGCACAAGTGGGGTCGGGGGGGGAGGGGGCAGGAGGAGAAGCAGACTCCCTGCTAAACAGGGAGCCCAACCCAGGGCTCAATCCGAGGACCCCAAGATAATGACCTGAGCAGAAGGCAGACATTTAACTGAGCCACCCAGGTACCCCAAGAAAAACTTCTTTAAAAGGCAGTGTGATATAGTGGTCTGGAGGGTAGGCTCTGGAACTAGACTGCCTGGGTTCAGATCCCAGCTCTACTTTGTACTAGCTAGATCACCTTGCACAAGTTATTTAATGTCCATGACTCAGTTTACTGTAAAATGAGAAAAGTCCTTTATCTCATAGGGTAGTTGAGTGTATTAATGGACTCATATATTTAAAACACCTGATAAGCACTTAACAGTAGTTGTTATGACTATTCTTCAAACCTAATAACACATTAATTCTAGTAAAAGCTCTCAATGTAAATATACTCCATATAGTTTTACAGACATCCCACTGAATTTAGTGAAGAAAAAAGTCAACTCATAATCAGAGATAGTTTACAGCTATGCAGGATACAAGTGAACCTAAGAATGTAGATCTGGGGGCGCCTGGTGTTCAGTGGGTTAAGCCCCTGACTTCAGCTCAGGTCATGATCTCAGGGTCCTGGCACTGAGCCCCACATCGGGCTCTCTGCTCAGCAGGGAGCCTACTTCCCCCTCTCTGCCTGCCTCTCTACCTACCTGTGCTCGCTCTCTGTCAAATAAATAAAATCTTAAAAAAAAATATGTAGATCTGATTTTCTTACGAAGTTCAAAGTGCAGTATCTGCCCTGAAGACATCTTCATTCTAAATGAGGAAAGGGACTTTGCTTTGTTCACTCCCTTTCCCTGACACCTGGTGAACTATGCCTGACTATAGGAGCTATTAAAAAAATTTTATTTTGTTTAATAGGCAACTGAAGATGGATCCCTAAGATAACCAACTCTTCAATCTACTATTTATTTTGCCATAGTTGCAAAATTGTATCCTATATAAACCAATGTCTAAGGAAAGAATTGTCCACAGGAAAACTTTCACTTCCCCTTACCCTACAAACAGTGCAGGTATATATTAAGGCAGCTTTGGCAGCAGCCTTTTGGTCATGTCCTTGTTTCTTCTTTTGCCCAGCTTGCTTTTTGGCATTTTTCTGCTGAGACTGAATCTTCTGCTGTCCACGAGCCATATCTAAAACAGAACTTGAGGCATTAGAGTGATTAACACAGAGTAACCTAAGTATGGTAACACTCTCAGAGTTGAAGACTTACATTTTATAGAGGTATCTATCAAAATGTGTGGGTTTTCAAATTCTCATATACAATGCTACTAGAGAATAAATCAGTATAACCACTGTGGCAAACTGGTAGTTATCTACTCTATAACCCAACAATTCCACTCTCAGTATATATCTAACAGAAATACGAATGTACATATACATCCAAAAACAGTACAAGAAAGTTCACAGCACCTGTTTCCAAAACTGGAAACAATCCAAATGCCAGTTCCTAGTAAAATGGATATGTAACTTATGGTGTATATTTATACGACGGAATACTACACTGCATTCAAAAAGGAACTACTGTTACAAGTAACAACATGGTTGTACCCAATGTTAAGAGAAAGAAACCAGATACAAAGAATATAGGTTGTATAAAATTTAAAACAGGCAAAGATAATCTAGGAGATACTGACTGGGGATAAAAGGGCAAGAGGGAGGATTTATGGGGTAGTGATATGTTCTATATCTTGATCTGGGTAATGCTTATACAGTGTGTTCACTTGTAACAATTCATCGAGCTGTACATCTGAGATTTGTGCACTCTGCTATATATAATCTTCAAAAATTTACCAGAGAAGCTTAGTGCCTTTCCCCAAGCATCTGCCTGATCACTTTTCAAAGATACTTTCCTTTTCCAGTTTTCACTGTTGTGAATTAAGACTTTTCCAACTTTAAGAGAAATAAAGGCTGTCATCTAAAGCTTCTGAAAGAGATCCTAAGAGCAATGGGAACTGTTCTCTTAAATACTGAGGTTCCATAAAACTACTGTGCTATCCTAAATCCTCCTAAAAAATTGGTCTTTGCAGCGTTGCTGGGGAAATTATTAAACAAAATTAAATTAGTTTTCAGTTGAGGGAATGAACCTTGTAAAAAAAGGTAGAGATACTTTTACTTTTTACGAATAGTCTTAAATGAAGCTAAATGGGTTAAAAATTGTTACTGAAAATGTTACTTTTACTTCTTCACTAAAATTAAAGACTTCTCAAATCAATCAACAGACTCTTAACTATAGAGAACTGATGATTCTCAGAGGGGAGATGGGTGAGGGGGATGGGTGAAACAGGTGATGGGGATTAAAGAGTATACTTATCATGATGAGCACTGAGCATGTATAGAACTCTGGAATCACTATATTGTACACCTGAAACTAATACAACACTGTATGTTAACTATACTGGAATTAAATAAAATAAAAAAATAAAGTCTTCTATTAGACAACATGAATTAAAACTGCTCATAGTCTATGGGCCCCAAATGCTTTTTAATATATTGAAATTGGATCCTATGTAGAATTCCTATATCTACCTTTGACTAGCACTGCAGTTAAGTTTTAAGCTTTTAAATCGTTGCAGGATATGAACATAAAATGGATCTAGATCACCTTTACAAGAAAACAGGGCTGGCTTTTTTTCTGACTAAAACCCTAATTAGTTAATGGATAGAAAGTCAAAGCATTTCATAGAAACACATGAGCCTCTCCCAAAAAGAAAAAGGGAAACTGACAAAATAAATACACCGCCTGGACAAATTCCCCACTAGTACTTAACACAAAACTGAAAGTCAAATAAAGAAACAAGAGGATCAATGCTTTTTGAAGAAGCCAGTTGAATATTTTAACGAACTACAAAAATTTTTAGTATGCTAGCCTAGTTTATTCCCAAATAATAGTAAATATTACCAGATGTGTTACTCCTTGAAAACTAAATTACCATTTTAGTTTTTATAAAGCCAAATCTTTTTTAATCCCAAGTCAAATGGTATGATTCTTTTAAAATGTATATCTAAATACAAATGTTAGGGCAAGCATACGGAACCTATTCCCACAGAAACAGATTTGAATACTTAAGTATGATTTCGATAATAATAGGTATTCAATCTTTACATATCCCAATAATTCATAACATCTTTTTATCAGTACCTTATGTCAGAACACTTCAGTCCTCTCATGGATCTGAACTCTTCTACACAATGTCTGCTACACATGCTAACACAATGATTTTGTGGGTTACCTCATTGTTTTATGCCAATTCCAGAAGTTTCTTTGATAATTACAAGATATTAACTATTTTGATACCATTTTCATGCAGTGATCTGTACAATGAGATGCACAACATTATTTTTAACTTTTCCATTTAGGGTTTCTCCTAAAATATAACATTACACAATAGATTTAACCCATTTTCCTTTGTCATCTAACAGTAACAAATAAAACCATAAAAGCTTTAATAAGTAAAGACTGGTCGCTTATTCTTATCTTTAGAACCGAAAACCCAGTAAAGGAAATTGAATCAACAGTCTAAACGCGTGGGGTAGGCCCCTAACTTCTAACAACTCACTGCATTGATTTCCTTTCTGAAAGCAGAAATGCAAACGAACAAGCCACCTGCTTTTGGACAGCTCAACTCTGGAATTACTCTCACGCCAATCGAATTTTCTACAAAATCTTAAGCACTTCTTAATTATACACAACTGAGGGCCAACAAGTCATTTACAAACACCTTAAACGCAGGTTTTTTAATATAACTCTTAGTGTGGCTTAGAGGGCTGCAAAGAGGGAAGGAGAAGGAATAGAGTTCTAAAATGAAGAGCTCTTACAGGAGGCAACAAGTAAGTATTGCCTCCAAAGATCCTCTTATAACCAAAAACAACGGAGTAAAAAAAGATTTGGGATTCAGGAAGTAGGATCATTCTCCGTAACTATCTGAAACGAGGAGGCCCAGGCAGTGATCAACATCCTGACCCTAGCTTTTAACTACATCCTTTCGCGGAGGGCAGAGGAAAGCACCGGGAATAAGATCCATTTCACCCAACACTTGACCAACCCCAGCTGCAGCCCGGCCCACCTTCCTTCCCAGCCTGCCTCTCCCGCGTCGGGTGGCCCCTTCCTCGGTCCGGCCACGCAGCCCCCCCTAACCCGCCACCCCTCAAAGACCCCGGCCCGAGACGCGCCTCCCGGAGGCTTTGGCTGCCCCAAACCCGGCCTCTTCGGCTACGGGGAGCCCCAGCCTCGAGAAACCGACCGGCTGCTGTCGCCAAGGGGTAAGGTTACCGCTCCGCACCACGGCCGCGGGCGGCCTGCAACCCGGCCACCTGCAGGGCCTGGCAGGCGCCCGAGCTCTCCCTCCAGCCCGCGGCCCGCGCCGGGACAGGACGGGCCCGGCCGCCGCCTGGGAGGCGGGGAGGCCGGCGGCCCCTCGCGACCCGCCGCGACCCCGCCGCCAGGCCCCCACCCCGGCTCCCGGACGTCCTGCGGCGTCAGCGCCGCCCCCACAGCCGCTCACCCGGGCCGGGACAGTCTTGCGTCGGAGAGACCGCGCAGCGCGAGAGGGCCGGGGGAGGTGGCCGGAGAGAGAGGAAAGGGGAGAGCGCCCAGCACCGCTTCGGCCTCCTCCACCCGCCAAGGAGGGGAAAGAGGAGAGCACAACAGCCCGCGCCTCGCACCCGCCTCGCACCCGCCGCCGCCGCCGCCGCGCGCGCCCGCCGCCGCCTCAGCCTCGGGGGAGGCCACTACGCTCGTGCCCGCGCACGCCGCGCAACTCTCCCAGTCGCCCCAGCGCCCGCCTGCTCTCGCCGCCCACGCGCCTTCCTGCTGCGGCCGCCTCCCGCGCCCCTCCCCTGCTCGCACGCCTGCGCCCTTTCCGGTCGCGCGGGCCAATGGCAGCGCGCCCCTATTACATAAGCGTCAGGGGGCGGGGCCTGGCGGCGACGGCGGCCCGTACGAGAGGGGAACTGCAAGGGACGTCGCCCTCTGTCCCCGGCGCCCGTCCCCTCCCGCGTGCTTTATCTAGGCGGCTTCTGCCGGCCCCGGGAGCCGCGTGATCCCGGTCCTGCTGGGTGACGGCCTGCGGCGTGTTTCACAAGCCGCTTGCCAGCTTACTCACTGGGGCGGCGGCCCGGCCCCGGTCCCCGCGTCCTTTCTCGCCTCCCGCCTCGCCGGCTCCCTCCTATGCAGCACCCTGGGCACGGGCCCGGAGAGGTGCGCCAGCGCCGCCGCGGCGTGGGGTACCGGGGAGCCAGCCTCCCGGACGCACCACCCGCCACCCCAGCCCCCACTGCGGCCAGCGGGCCTAGCGGACCCTAATAGGGCCGCGCAGCCTTTGTTCTCTCACCGGCTAACCCCCAATCTCGTTCCCACGGAAACTCCGGTTATTTTTACCAATCGGGGGTTTTTAGTGAGTTCAGGATTCCAGCCTGTCTCAGTGTTGCTGGCTAGGGTACCCCGACCGCTTTAGCTGAATCTTAACATCATACAGAGTTGCTAATATTCGGAAATGGTTAAGTTGAATTGGGGCGGGGGTTCTCTCTTGATTTACAGGCCGTGACCACCAACTTCCAGTATGTGATTAAGAACAATTGAGTCTGTAATCTGCTGATTATCTGCAAGTGGCATTTTAGACTTTGGCTTTATTCTATTTCTCTCCGGCCCGCCCCCACCCCTGGCCCCCAACACTGGTTTCTAATTAGATTTTATTAGTAACAAGGAAAAGGGAAGCTTTTTACATCTGATGTTCTCACCTTGCTGATAGCATCCACTCTCCCACTTGCATGTCCGTGCCCAGGAGAAGCTAGTTTAAAATATACATCCCAAATGAGCAGGGCTGGGATATAGATATTACAGAAATGTTTAGAATAACCGGAAAGGAGTTAGTGGCTTTTCTCATTTGGGTGGCATACAATGATCTGGTTTTTATGTCCTTCCTTATCCTCATTTCAGCCTCTCTCACCTTTACCTTTCACACCTCTCCCATACTGCAGCTTTAAGTTATATGTTTAAATTTTATTGATATCTCTCCAGTATTGAGTTGCAAGCTCATTTTCATCACTGTATGCCCAGAGCCTAGCGGTGTGCTAAACATAGTAGGCACTGATTAAATGGATACTGACCAAATGAACTGGAGCTATCTAAAGAAATCAAAACTTGGGACGCCTGGGTGGCTGAGTGGGTTAAAGCCTCTGCCTTTAGCTCAGGTCATGATCCCCGGGTCCTGGGATAGAGCCCTGCATCGGGCTCTCTGCTCATCGGGGAGCCTGCTTCCCCTCCTCCCTCCCTGCCTGCCTCTCTGCCTACTTGTGATCTCTCTCCCTCTGTCAAATAAATTAAAAATATTTAAAAAAAAGAAATCAAAACTTTTGACATACCATGAAGTTCTAG
>RCUC01067919.1:0-13505 GCA_003697995.1 Taxidea taxus jeffersonii
GCTCATTACTGAGTGAAAGGGCGGGGGGAATGAGAGAAGTGATAGTTAAAATAGCATAGGAAGAAGGAAAAATATTAAGCACTGAAATGGAAAGCCTACAGCCAAAGAAGGGAAAAAAAAAAATAGAGGCAGATCTTAGAGAGTGACTCCAGGGAAGTTTCTGGGGAAATTCTATGCAGGAGCAAAGAAACATGACAAGGAAAAAAGGAATGAAAAAGCTATATAGGATATTTGACATCACAGTTTTAACTAAACAGTGATGTGCAAGTGAAAATCAATGGAGGCTAAATATTTAAGCATAATGACTGCCTAAAAGTGATTAGTACAAATGGAAGAAGAAGCCGTATATTTTATTGGAGCCCTTGAAGGAAATGAGACAGGAGATAGCAGAGAAATCACAAGTGGGGGCAAGGTATCATGGAATGAAATCAGACGGGATAAAGAAAGACTCACGAATCAAATTTCAGCATAGACCATGCACTGAAGATCAGATCAAACAAATAGGCAAGGAACTGATAATAAATTGAAATGGTTATGGGCAAAGTCAGGAGTGCGGTAGAACAGGAATGGAGAGAAAGGAGACCCGCAGCAGTAGCAAAATTCTAAGCAGAGAATAGTGGCTAAATCAAATATAGATAATAAGGAGTCCCGTGTCTTTGCATTCTACTGATATGTATGTGAGGCCGAGTGGCCAAGATTATCTTTAATACCTAGTTTTGTTTAGAAGAGAACTGCAAATATAGTCATGGGTGAGATTAAAATGATCAAGGAAGTACAGCAATCAAGGAGCAAGCAAGATGCCTAAGGTCTAGAGGAAATATCAGCACAAGCCTGTCTTCCTCCCATCCTCCCTGCTCCCCTTCCCTCCCCAGTCACCCCTTCCCCTTTCCCTATGGCTTCGTTTCCATGGAAATCTATGAAGGAAAGTAATGTTTTGATTGCAGGTGAGAAGTGCTTAGGGGTCATTTGTTCACTGATATCAGAAACCAGGAAAAGAGATGCAGTTTAGTACATGAGGAGAGGGCAAGGCAGAGATTTACATAAACAGGGACAAAAGCAAGTTCTACCAACCAAATTAATTTCATTCTTTATAAGAAAGTATGCAAAATTTGAGCTATAGGTCTTATGCTTGATCCAGATTGTTCATATGTTTTTCAAATGCAGTGTAATATTCAAGAGTAATAGACTCATTTTTTGAACAATTTTATTCTTTTTTTTTATTGAAGTAGAGTTGACACACAATGTTACATTGGTTTTAGGTGCACAACACAGTGATTTGACAAGTTTATACTTCATACTATGTTCACAAGTATAGCTACCATCTGTCCCATGCAATGCTATTACGATACCATTGATTATACTCCCTCTGCTGTACTTTTCATCCCCGTGTCTTCATTTCATAACTGAAAGTGGGCATCATGCAATCCCCTTCACCCACTTGCCCATGCCCTCCACCTGCCCCCAGCAACCATTAGTTTGTTCTCTGTATTTATGGGTCTGCTTCCTCTTTGTTTGTTCTTTCATTTGTTTGAGGTTTTTTAAGCTTTATATATAAGTGAAATCATAAGTTACTTGTCTTTGTCAGACTTATTTCACTTAGCATAATACCCTCTAGGTCCATGCATGTTGTCACAAATGGCAAGATCTCATTTTTATGGCTGAATAATATTCCATAGCATATATACTATAGCTTTATCCATTCCTCTATTGATGGATGCTTCTGTTGTTTCCCTATCTTGGCTATTATAAGTAATGCTGCAATAAACGTAGGGAAGCACATATCTTCTCCAATTAGTGTTTTCATTTCCTTAGGGTAAATACCCCGTAGTGGAATTACTGGATCATATGGTATTTTTATTTTCAATTTTTTTAGCAAACTCCATACTGTTTTCCACAGTGGCTGTACCAGTGTGCATTCCCACCAACAGTGCATGAGTGTTTCTTTTTCTCCACATCCTCATCAGCACTTTTTATTTCTTGTCTTTTTGGTTCTAGTCATTTTGACAGGTGTAGGGTGATACCTTGTTGTGGTTTTGATTTGTATTTCCCTGATGATCAGTGATGTTGAGCATCTTTCTATGTGTCTGTTGTCTATCTATATGTCTTCTTCAGGAAAATGTCTATTTATATCTGCAGCCCATTTTTAATTGAATTAAATTTTTTGGTGTTAAGTTGTGTAAATTCTTTATATTCTTCGATATTAACCCTTTATTGGTTATATCATTTACAAATGATCTCCTTCTCACTAAGGTACCTTTTTGCTTTACGAATGGTTTCCTTTGCTGTGATTTTTTTTTTTTTGGTATAGTCACATAAACTAATATTTTATTGAACACTTGCTATGTGCTACTCAACACTGATTAATTTTTTCACACAACATTTCATTTGGTATTGATGAGGAAATGGAAGTTTAAGAATGAGAAATGCAGTTAGATTGAGTCCAGAGTACAAGTGTTTTATCTCTTAAGGAAGAGTGTATAATACCCTTGTTCTTATAATAGAGGTACTAGCCATGAAGAACCTTGGGTATTCAGGGCAAATCATGACCAACGGGATTTACCTTTGGAACTCCTTACTGTCTTCCTTCCTCCCTCAGTGGCATTCTTTCTAGTCCTTTCAGGTACCCAGTCCCTAAACTTTTCTTCCTCTATCTAAACAGAGATAGATGTGATATTATCATGAATAGTCAGAGAAACCACTGTCTACTGACACACAATTTCACAGTGAAAATTCAGATATCCTGATTCCAAGGTAACTTTTTCCTTTCTATCATACCACCCACAGCTGATTATTATATGACAGACTCGCTCAAGCCCAACCCATTTATGCAATTCTACAGATATTTTCTAAGTGTCTACTGTGTACTAATCCATCTGGTAGTTGCTGGGAAATGAATAAATATAAGTAAGTCCTTAAGGAATGCAACCTCCCCTACCAGAGAAAAATGCAGAAAATAATTACAATATTGAATGATAGTTTCATGATGAGGTAGCCCAAGGGAAGCATAAATTCTTTGAAAAAGTAAATACTTCAAATTAGGAAATCAAGAAAGGCTTCGAAGAGTAGGTAGAGAATGGAACATTTGAGGTAACATTCTAAGCAGAGTATGTAAGAATGAGCAAGATACGGAAAGTTACAGATATGTGTAGGAAGGGGGAGTGGTTCGACTTCACTACAGGACAGGGTGTATGCAGAAGGATAATAGCAATGCTCAAGGAAAGAATTGAGAGCTACTTATGGCCTCCACACCAACCTGAGGGATTTGTGTTCCATTCTATATGCTTGTGTTTTCTGAAGTGTGAGGCCAGGATGATTGGTGGTTAAAATATTATTTTAAAGAGTACACAGAAGTGATTTTGTGTAACATTTAGCTATATGGAAAGAACACTATTCCCATCTTTGGGATCACATTAAGGAGAAAGTTTCCATTAAGCACTAAAAGTTGAAACACCTCTTTGAGAATCATTATCATCCTTCTGTAATAGAAAAGAGGGAGGATTTCAGGATCAAAGTTTATAGCAGAAATGTGTCTAGAATTTAAGAATCTGCTTTGTTCAAATCCTACTTATCTTAATATCCATCTTCTGTTTATGACAACTGATACTGGTTTTTCTGCTATAGTATTAGCATTGGTTTTTTCCTAATGATTAAATAGATCTAGTTCAGTTTTTTAAAAGTGAACATTAAAGTTATTGATTAAATTATAGTGAGGCAGACTGTAGAAATGGAAAAAAAAAAAAAGATGGAAAAAGTCCATGGGCCAATTGTGCCACACCAAGGAAGCCTACATCTGAGTCCATTCAGGGAAGGAATGAACAATTATGTCAAGTGTGATACAAGGTCAAAAAGCACTTGGTTTTTCAAAGGGCACTGTTGACTTCTGAGAGCTTTTCTCAGTAAATGTGGATGGAAACAAGACTAAGCAAGAATTAATTGGCAGTGAAGAGGTGGACATGATCTAGCTAGCCAGGAACCACATTTGGAAGGAAAATATGGCATTAGAGAATGGGAAGCCCTTCTCATATTATTTCTGGCGTGGCAGTAAATCTATGAAGCCATTTACTTACCTGATATTCAATTTTATGTTGGTGGTATTTTTTAAAAATGTAATCTCCTTCTTCTCTTGAGTGGAGCTCTTAAATATAAAGAAAACATTTGTATTTATTTGAACACAACTTTTACGAATCCTATGTCTAAATATGCCATCAATACACTCACCAGAAAAAAAAAAATCATGAGATAAGTACTATTATTACTCTCATTTTGAAAGTTAGAAAAAAAAGTGAGAATTAAGAAAGTTAACCTACCTAGATGACACTGACACAGTGGAGTCCATATTTCATCCCCAACAATATGCAGGAGCCCACACTCCTGACGGCAATGTGTGTCATCCCTGTAAAACCCAAAAAGTAAGTAATAATAAGCATATAATATGGTTTGTCCAAGATGAAAGAATCGGTTCCAGAAATATGTTATAATTTCAAAAATGTTCTTTCATTACATAATGGGTCTTATAAAGGAAAATAGTTTCCTTTGGTTAGGTACGCTATACTTACCAAATACTAGAGCATCTCTTTATCAAATATGTTTTTTTCTTAAACTTCATCCCAGGCCCAGCTCAAGGACCACATCCTTCATGAAGCTGCTCCTGACTCTTTTCCTTTTCTAAATGTCTACAGTATTCAGGGGCCTTGCCCCACCATAGCCCACATGGTACCTATACTGTATTTTTGTGTATGCCATGCCTCCTGGAAATCATGTTAAGTTTTTTTTGAGTACTTAATAAATTATTTCATGGAATGCACCAAAGAGCCAACACCAAATTAGAAAGTCCACACTCAAAGCAAAAACTCAAAGATCCTCTATGCAGGACTTCATTTTATACTCATCTTGATACTCATGCTCTTAGCTCTCTCAGTGTTTCCATGTCCAAAGCCAGGCTGCACTGAATTCTTTAAAGTTGAAGCAAGTCTATTCAGTCAGCTATAAATATACATGTTTATTGGAACACAGACCAGGAGGAGCCTATGAGAAAAGTAAAGGGAATAAAGCTTTTGCAATTCTTTTTCCTCTGCAAGGCTCATTTCTCAGAATCAACTATTTAAATAGTATTTTAAATGGCATTTAAGCTAGCCAGGTTTAACAGTTCTAAAGATAGAAAAATACTAAACTAGGCCTAAATTTTTAAAAAAAGAGACAGAGATCAGCATGGAATGTTCATTAAAACCCAAAGTCACCGGCATGAATTTTCTATTATCTATAGTTCTTTCTTTTAAGGCTTATTGTGCCAATTATGACATCATCATGTATGGATATGCTTGTCTGTCTGTCACCCCTGCAAGACTGTCAGCCCCTCACAAACAAGGACTGTTTTTGCATGTCAAAAGGTTAGTCTTGAATGGTTGTGTCCAACACTAACATCTGCTCCCCAACAGACCCTTCCGGGACAGTAACAATGGCTAACATTCACTTAGTGGTTACCATGAGTTGATCTCTCTTCTAAGCCCTTTATAAACACAAATTCACTTGCCCTTTCAAAATGAATTTTAAAAGTGCTCCAATTAAACATTCCCATTTTACAGATGATGCATTTGAGGCACAGAGTGGTAAAGAAAACTGTCCAGGAAGAACCAGCACCTGAAAGTGGGCTGTCCTGCCCCAGTCTGCAAACTCTTCATCACTACACAGCAATGCCTTAGTCACAATAGCACCAGTGATCAGAAAAAGGGGGCAGAAATTTAGAAGACTGAACAAAAACCTCTGTACTTTTAATCAGGGCCTCAGGTGATTCTGATGCAAATGGCCTGAGAACCATATTGAAAAATACAGTTTCAGGGGCGCCTGGGTGGCTCCATGGGTTAAAGCCTCTGCCTTTTCAGCTCAGGTCTTGTCCCGGGGTCCTGGGATAGAGCCCTGCATCAGGCTCCCTGTTCAGTGGGAAGCCTGCTGCTCCCTCTCCCACTCCCCCTGCTTCTGTTCCCTCTCTCGCTGTGTCTCTCTCTATCAAAAAAAATAAATAAAATCTTTAAAAAAAGAAAAGAAAGAAAAATACAGTATCAGGTAATAGTCAAAGAAGTATTTTTAAGTACTGGTTCTTGTTTACCGCTTATAGTTCATCAAACATTCCCAAATATGTTATCTCATTTTATCCTCATAACAGCCCAGCAAAGTAGCTATGACTGTTTCCCATGTTTGTGAATGAGAAAAGCAAGTCTCAGAAAGCTAACCCATGACCACGCTGCTGTCAAACATAGATTTTCCAGCTGTAAACTCTGTGTTCTTCCCATGACACTGACCCCCTAACTGGCCTTCCTGCTTCTGTTTCTGCCTCTCTCGAGCTCATAATCCACATGATAAACAAAGGACCTTTTTAAAGCATAAATCTCATAATGTCATTTCCAGTGGATGCTCATCACACTTGGGGAGAATCTAACTCCCTTACATGGGCTGCAAGGCCCCTATGATGTGGGCCCACCTGCCTCCCTGACCTAATCTTCTACCCTCTGCCCTCCCACCTATACTCCTGCAACTATGCTCTTTCCTTCTAACCTTCTCATGTCAAATTGTTTTCTCTAACTGGGTTTTTGCCCCTTTCCTATTCCTTATGTATTTCATGCCAGGATCTGAAATTAACCAATGGATTGGTTGATGGATCATGGAGATGGTGAGAAAGTGCCCTTGTCTGCCTTGTTTCATACATAACATTTACAAAGTGCCAGGGGCAGGTCCAAATACCTCACATGTAGATCTGTATCATTTTCACAACTGAGAATCTACATTGCCAGCTAAGTGAAGGCTGAATTTGCCCAGAACCTGTGCCTTTTACCAGTTTCCTGGACTCTTCCTAAAGACCAGCACCCCACTTTTTGAAACAAGCCCTCATCTCTGTACCATCATGCTGAGACTCAGCCCCTTGACCAAACCACCCGTGCCCGGGGTTGAAATCATTCTAGACAGAGAATGCTTTGATGAAAACATGCACTTTACCCACCCGCCCCCCTTTTCCAATCCCATCTCCAAAGAAACAAATTTAAATCGAGGCAACAAAATTAATTAGAAACTACAGAATGGGAATCCATCATGCCCTTAAGATCAAAGTAATGTCAGAGAATGTAAAATTTAAAATTACTCTTTATTTGGTAGTAATGGTGGGATAGGGAGGTGGAGGGAGTGAGGAAAGGGACCTTCAGAGTTGACTCTATATGATCTCAGAGGAAATGCTTCCTAATGAGCATCCCAAACCAACAGAAGTAGAAGCCTATTAATCAAGATGAAGCAGCAAGTGGCCAAACAACCATTATTTCCCTTCCAGACATCTCACTGGTTTGGAGGTCAAATATCTATTCTTCATCTAGCATAAAAAGCTGCCATTTGGGGGAGGTTGGGTATTTTATTATTATTTTGCTTTGTTTTGCTTTAAGACATCTGCCATTTCTGCGAACAAAGATTTTTGTTCTGTGGTTCCTAATAAGCTTTGCAAGGTGGTTTTCCTGGCATATGAAGAAGTCATTTGAATAATAAAGGCTCATATTTATAATTACATTGAGTTAAATAGATTTGCTTAGCTTAGGGTTTGGGGTTATTCATAAACAGATGTGAGAGTCCAGAAAGCCTCTGTAATTTCAACAATCTCACTGCTCTGGGGGTGCTGAAGGGCTTACAAGCCTGAATGTGAGTTAAAGAAGCTTTCCCCAACTCCCTGAATAATCACCACTGTACCTCGACATGAGTCTACTTCTCTCAACCCAATACTATTCATGCTTACTAGCCAGTTGCCAGTATGAAGGCAATGAATGAGCCTCACTCTAAGCTGGGAACATTCGCTCCCTAAGCATTCAGGGAGGAACCTTTATGAAATTCTTTGCTCTGTTCTCAGAATATAATCTACAAACCTATTTGAAGCTGCTGAGAGTGGTGAAAAGAGGTCCCCCATCCAAACAGCACCTTATGGTCAAGACCACCCCTGACAGCCATCTCTTTTCTTGAAACTTACCAGCAGCTAGTGAAACATCCTTCAGATACTCGGGAGGTGATGGAGTTAATTGGGGGCCACATTTAGAAACCTGTAATGTGCTTCCCTACTTGAAATCACACTTTTGAAGAAAAAAAAATATGTGTTTGGGGCAATGGAATTCTTGGCCACTGATTTTTAATCCTTGCTGAAGTGGATCCCCTTTTACAAATGAATTCCTACATGAAACCACAATATATAAAAAAGGAAAAAGTCCAGCTGCTCCAGCTAAAATATCATTTATATAGAGACTCCCAAACTGTCCAACGTCTATCCCTAGAGGCCTCATCCAAAACCTAGAATCTGCTGGACACAGTCTGAAGACATTGCTCTGAGGATTTGGCCAAACCTCTTGAGCATCAATCAGGACTTCCTTCATATAATAAATAGCTAACACGTTAGACCTCTGTGGGACATTAAATAAGCTCTAAACTGTGATCTCTAAAGCTCTGATAATTTCCCAAGCCAACTCCAAATGAATCTGGGTGGTGGATTTAATGGTCTTTCCCAAAAATTCATGTACATCCAAAACCTCAGAATATGACATTACTTGGAGGAAGGGTTCCTGGCAGAAATAACTGACAAGGTTCAAGATGAGATCATACTGGGTTACACTGGGCCCTAAACCCAATGAAAGTATCATTTGAAGGCACAGAAAACGGAGAAGAACAGGACATAAAGAAGAAAGGATTGTAAAGACAGAGGCAGAGTTGTCTGTAAGCCAAGGATTGTCATCAACCACCAGCAGCTATGAGCAAGCCACGAGACAGTTTGGTCCTCACATCTTCCAAAAGGAACCAACCTGCCAACGTCTTGATTTTGGCCTCCAGAACTATGAGACAATAAATTACTTTGTCTTCAACTAGGAAGTCTGTGATAATTTGTTACAGCAGCCCTAGGAAAGTAAAGCGCTCTTTCACATAGCAGGCAAATATTTGCAGAAGGAATATTTGTTGAGTGAATATAATAAATCAGTTCAATTTGATACAGCAGCGGACTAAGGAAAATGTTTAGCAATAAGTGTTTGAGGAAGAGAGAGAAGTTTCTGACTGTGGTCAGAAGAAACCCATTTTTCCTTCGACTCTATTCCAAGACAAGACTCAGGCAGAGCCCCCGAAGGGCCAAAGGAGGATGTGGTTCATGGACAAAGAAGCATGCAGGACAGATGAAACAAAGACCATCACTTCTGGCTACCTGAGGAATAACAGTAGCTCACCGACACTTTCTCAAAGGTGTCCTGGCACAAGGAGATGCCATTCTTTCTGTCTTGGGCTGTTAAGAAGGTACAACTAGCATACATGAAACAGGTGGGTATTGGTAAATTATTTTATATAATTTAGGTAAAGATTATTTTAAGAATATTATTTCTGAACAGATATCAGTGCTAGCTACAAAGTTCTCATGGTTTCTCATATTATGTACCATATTGCCACCTTGGCTTTTATTTTTTTAAGCCATGATCATCAAGTTGTTTTGGGCTCTGCCTTGTGGACACCCTTGTCACCTGTTTTGTGCCTCCACACTCTTCGCCGGACCATGGTGTGATTCCAATGAAGTATATCTAATGACTAAATTTCTACTTATTTAATGTCCCTGAAGAGTTCTTGAAATGTAATGAAGTAACTGCTTTCCCTGTAATTTATGCATACATTTATATACTGAACTGTAGTTTAATCAAACTCCTTTGCATTGTGTAGTATAATAGCAATATCTAATGAAAACATATGAAGTATGTGTTTCATAATTACCCCAGACAGTTCATTTCGGCTTGCTTCCTACTTAATCCCGAAATTCCTATCTTCCTGCACTGTAAACACTTTCCTTCCCTTCTCATCAATCTCAGTTATGTAAATGAAGCAGGGGCGGTGGCACAATTACTTTTTTTCTGGATGTTATCAAAGGCCCTATTCTTAGAGAAACAGCTGACAAGGGCACCCGCTAAAAATGGTCCTTTTGTTTGCTGGGAAGGCTGAAGCAGACCTCAAGTCGGGAGAACTTTGCACAAGCTCTGGAGTGGCGCTCCCGGGGTCAGTGAATGCCCACGTGCACACGCGGAAATCCCCCTCCTCCTCGTGCAGGGAAGCCTAGCGGCGGCCGTGAACCTCACTCAGTCCTCTCCTTCCTACAGGGCACGTGTGGAGAAAAGCCACCCCAATAAAATGGCTTTCATGGACTGAAAGTAAACCTCTGGTCGAGTTCGGAGTGTCAACATAGGGAATGTCCCCTCTGACTGCGGAAATAAGCACACCGGCCATCAGAGAACCTTGAACTTCCTGCTCTGTATTCACGGCTGGTTTCCGGTCCAGGGGAAGCAAGGGGCGACACCACGGGTCTTTATTTCAAAGTATAATACAAAATTTACTGGGATATGAATTCTGGGAGACTGAACAATTTGAAGGAACTATGGTTGTGGAAAGGAGATAGAGGTAAAGGTAGAAGAAAGGAAGAGAAGGAGAAGAACATGAGAATGAAAAATCTTCTAATATCTAAGAGGACATTCTCTGTCATCACGGAAGAAAGAGGATTTAGTTTGCTTCAAAGAAAAATAGAGGAATGTGGTTGTTCTTGCATCTTCAGATTTGTAGAGTAAGATTCACACACTCTACTTACCACAATGAGGAAATCATTAAGTTGAAGATCTTCTGACATCTCCAATATCCAGAACTTTCTCTCTGATGTCGAAAGGGGAACTGTGTTGCGTTAAAGTCAGCTCCATTGTAGGTCTATGTTAGAATACCTCGAGAGCTATAACGTGGGCAATAGGCTCTGCCAGGCTTGCTGTCCTCAGTCCCTCCTAGACACCTCGTACCCACAGACTAATCTTCATTATGGGGATGGCAAGACTAGTCATTACATAATTTGTGGATAAGTGAGTAAGATGTAATTCTCATGTACCTGAATGTCTATTCTTTTTGAGATATAAAACCAGTCTATTAATTCGCTATTCTGTTTTCTTAGGAGATGGTCAGTCAAGTGCAACCAGAAGAGGAGACACAGGAGAGGCTAAGGAAAACGGTATTTGTAGTCACAAATCTGAAAAGGGGTGCCTTTGTGCGCAGCAGGCTCAAAGGGGAAGCATCAGGTTTTGGTCAGGTGACAGAAGCAAGGAAGAAGCTGAAACTGGACCCTTTATTGGGGTTTTTGAGGGAAAGGCAAGTAGGGCAGAGAAACAGATGAAGACTGTCTAGTTTGAATATTTCAGCAAACTGTAAACTCTAGGAGTGGTCCCTAGGTGCCAATACCTGGCACTGGAATGATTAAGGCAAAGGATTATTCCCTCCTAGGGTGTGTGGGCCAGACAGATGAGGTGTGACTGTAGATTGTTAGTCAGCTAATGGAAGGCATGCTTTGGTTTTTCTAAGAATTGGCTAGTCCAGGGAGGATCAGTCCCTCCCTAGTCAGAAAGGTTTTTTAAGATCTCAAAAAACACCATAATACACAGAATACTATATAAATATACACACACGTATATGTATACATATGTATACATATACATATATGTGTGTATATTACATTCACTGTGCATATGTAAAACTCACCTTCTGCAAAAATTCATCTTACATATGTAAAACACATTTTACTAGATTTTTTTAGCATTGTTGAATTAATGCTTATTGCATCACTATTCATCACTTCATGGGTGACATTTTGAGAATTGCCCGAGTTGTGTGATTGTCAACTCTGAGAGGAGTATATTCTATTTTGAATCTCCCAGAGTCCATTCACCCTTTTGCTTGGCTTTTTCAACATCCAGGCAGGGGTATCTCAACCTTCCAGCACGTGCACTGATCCCGCCTCCACCTCCGTGTGCAGGTCCTGATTGGCTCAGCCATTCAGCGCTCAGGTTTCATCCTCTATGCCATGGTGATTGGTTCAGAGAACATGAGCATTTGGACCAATCAGACACTTGGATATATTTGCTAAGGGCTTATGTTAACAGGTTTACTTGATCCCCCAGGAGAACTTCTGGTAGATGCTGTATTTTCCTGCTGGACGTGAATAAGGAACAAATAGTTCCCACTAGCTGTGGGAGGCTGGTTTATGATTACAGAAGATAGGAGAGAAGGGGGAAAAAATGTGTTCTTTGGGGGTCATTGTTGATCCATGGGATTAATCTTTCCCCTACTTCAGACTCCTTCGTTATATAACACACCTGCTCCCCCACCCTTGCCCTGCCTTTTTTTTTTTTTTTAATTTTTAAGATTTTATTTATTTATTAGTTAGAGAGAGAGAGAGAGCGAGCACAGGCAGACAGAGAGGCAGGCAGAGGCAGATGGAGAAGCAGGCTCCCTGCCAAGCAAGGAGCCCCATGTGGGACTCGATCCCAGGATGCTGGAATCATGACCTGAGCCGAAGGCAGCGCTTAACCAACTGAGCCACCCAGGCGTCCCTTGCCCTGCCTTTTTAAAAGTCAACTGGACTCACATTTTCCGTTACTTGTAATTAAAAGCTATCTGGCACAAGGTCTTGGTTTTCTTTCCAAATTCCCTTTATTTTGATTCTGGTGTTAAAGGAGAGAAGGCTTACTCAATTTCTTTTCTTTTGTGTTACAGTAAACAAAACAGGTGAATTAGAAAGGTGAATTGCTGCTTTACTAGGCAATGTATTTTGAATAACATAATAGCAGCCTTTAAGAGGAAAAATTGGCAGCAATGTATAATTATTATATGTGAAGCAAAAATATCCAATTACACAAATTTATAGACACACACACATATTCTAACTTGGCTTCCCTCCGTTTGTCCTTATGCAAAGGCTCCCCTGGATTTCTGGAAGCACATTGCCAATGTCTGCCTCGTAGACAGAGCATAACATTCTGATCCCCGGTAGAGCTGAAAACCTGGAGCCCTATCAGGTCACCTCAGCACTCAGGCCATGGGTTTTTTAATTTTTTAATTCCCTCCTCATAAAGGAGAAAAGCAGAAGACAAAGTCCAGAGAATGGGGGATAAGGAACACAATAACTGAGGAAAAGAAGAAAATAAAAGGTCAGAGAAAATTATTTTTTAACTAACATTCTTCACTATCTCTTTTGTCTTTTCACATCCTTAGTTTTTTTAATAAACTACGGAGAGAAAATGAAAATTAGTTTCATTAGATACACCACTTTTGTCGGACTCAGTCTTGAGTTGATCAAATGAGGCAGCTGAACTGAGAATGAATCTTCCCTGTGATTAGCTCACACTCTTGAAGTAGCCAGGCACCTGTGAGGATAGGGGGTGGAGAGAAGATAATAATTGGGCTCTCATCTTTTATAATTATGTGTGTTTCAAGTGGATGTGAACGGTAGGGTTTGAGAAGGCTACATAAAAGGAAAATTCTGTCATGAGCACTTCAGTCATTAGCTCTGGTATTCAAAAGGAGAGAGGGATAAAATTTTGAACAATAGAAGACTTGAGAAACAGAGACCCCAAAATAATAATGTTTACTGAAAATTAGGACAATTGTTTGTTTATTTCACATCTTACAGCATCTTTATCATACCAAGTAATTAC
>ML095435.1:9996-39516 GCA_003697995.1 Taxidea taxus jeffersonii
AAGGAGAGTGGGAAGGGAGGGGAGGGAGGGGGGGATCTTTTTCTACGTCTAGGTAACTGGGCCTCCTTTCCAAGCACACGTGCCCCCTGGGAGCCCCCACAGGGAGCCAGCCTGCCACACAGCAGAAGGCATTCAGCTACCTTCAAGTTCAAAGGTTAATGAGCTCTCCTGTGCGTGTTGATTCGTGTATTACTACGCTAGGAAAAGCACCTTCTTTTGTAGTTTCTGGAAGCCTGGTTTGGAAACAACTCACCCACCTTTCTGACTTATCCTTTGAAATGGTAGGGAAGACAGCATTCTCATTGGAGAGCATGAAGTCAATATCAGAATTCTTGGGGCTCTCACACCCAGAAGGATGGGGACACCTGAGACCCATAGGCCCTGGCTCCCTGGCAGCCCGTGGATGCAGGAATGCAGACACTTCCATCGGGAGCCCTGTTGGAGGGGGTGCTGACATTCTTGGGCTCTGCCAAGTGTCCTTGGGAAACCATAGGGGTTTCCTACAGTGAATGACTGCTGAGGTTCCTTGTTTCCGGGTCCCTCCTGACTCTCAATGCCCATGACTTTCTCCAGAAGGCCTCCAGAATGATGGGATTGAAGAGTGTGCCATCAAGCCACTTCTCTCTGTTGACAGCTAAGGCCAAGATCTGGCCCTTTTGCATTGCCTCTGCTCAATGTTCTTCTGGGCCCAGAGTGCCCCCAGCGAGATGTGGGCCTCAGTGGCTCTGGAGGTGGTCCCATACCAGATGGGAAGATGAGGTTTACTTAGTGGCCAGAAGTCCCTCCGTCAATCAGTGGGCGCATATCTCTTGTGGGATAGCGCTGGGCTTCTCCTTCTTCCGGAGCTTATAATGGAAGGGGAAGCTGACAAGATACAAGTAACTTAATCAAAGAAGATCCCTGCAGATGGTGACATTTTCTAAAGAAACCAACGATAGAGTGAAGGGATGGAGAGTGGGTGGGCACAGCCAAAACCCTGAGGGTGTTCTGCAGGGGTCCTTCTGGGCCCCTCTGGGACCCTGGCACAGGGGCCCTGGAGCCTCCCCATGCAGAGGCTGCTGCCCTTGGGTCTGGAGCAGTCTGAGGCTGTCACTAGGGGCTTCACAAAGTCAATGCCATCAGCAGCAAAGAGCGGAGAGCTGTAGGTCAGCTGTTTTACTCTCCAGTTTCTGTCCTTCTGCTTGATCCCCGACTGTGTGACCTCTGTCCAATTCCTCCCCTGTCTCGGGCGGTTCAGGGCTGCCTGGTCCCGGAAGGGCTTGGTCTAAATGCTGGGAATGATCCCAGGGCAGAGGAAACAAATGTCTTTGCCGCTTGCCTTTCTTCTTCCCCTGTGGGGCCTGAGTCCTCCGTCTCACACTGAGCCTGGCCTTCCTGAGTCCAGGGCTGAGCTGGCAAAGTCACCCCGTCCCTTGAAGCCCCCGAGGAGCACCCAGCTTCCAAAGCTTCTGAGGAAAGTCTGGCAGGCCAAGCATCTGCCTGGCCCTCCTGCGCCGCTGGGCCGAAGGCAGGGCCTTGGCAAGAGACACAATAGGAATTTGAGGCAAGCTAGCTGGGCTCCCGGTCCCTGACGGTGGACTCGTGAGGAGAGGGAAAGGCAGGGAAGAGCAGGCTTGCTGATTCTGGTTCCTGGGCAGTTTTGGGCTGGACTTTGAGCCGTGATTTCTCTGGGTCCAGCCAGACCTCGAACAGCTGAGGTGCCCTGTTACTCGGAGAGCACACAGAAAAGGGCCTAAGGAGAACAAGGCCATATGTATCCGAGCAGAATTTCCATTAAAGGCCAGAATCCCGGAGGCCCTTTCAGCCTGATGACCATCTTCTGATCACATCACTTAGCAAATGCTCACTTCTCCAGCTTTTTTTCTGCAGGCAGGGCAGACGGCCTGCGCACACTGCTCTCTTACGCCCCGGAACAACAATGCCGCAGTTCACGTGATACTCTCTGCCAAGGCCCACTCTGGCTGGCGTCTCCCATCTCGCCCCCGTGACCACTAACGTGACTCTTCAAGGCAAGTCAAGCTGTTCCTTCTAGACTTCAGGGATTGATCCAAACTCACAGCCATCGTGGACAGGCTCGGCTTGGCTTCCTGTTGCCTGCTCTCCTCCAGCTGCCGGTCCTCTAGTGGGGTGATCCGGCTTCCCACTTCTAGGGCACACGAGTCTTGGGTGGGGTCAGAGAACACCTTGTGGGTGCAGAGTCCACAGTGGGGCTGGCGGGAGAGACAGTCCCCGAACACCCACTGGGACAGAGCAGGCAGGCACGGGGTGGGTGGGGGACTTCCAGGAGCCCAGCCCCTGTCCCCCTTTGGGCTCACAGTCTGGCCACAGGGACAGACAGGCAGGGAACGACCCAGGGTGCTGAAAGGCTTACCGCAGGGAGGGGCAATTGCGGCCGGGGCAACCCCCACTCATCTCCCTGCAGGTGAGGCTCAGGGGCCCGGAGCACTCTGCTGGCTTGGGTGGTCTCTTTGCCAAAGACTGGCCGGGGCACAGTGGAGAAAGCACTAGAGATCCCTCCTAGGTGTACAGAGCTTTACGGGCTGTCACCTCCTGTGTTCCTCCCAACAACACTGTGAGGCAGGCGGGCAGGCTGAGCAGGGGGCGGCGCCCCGGTTGACAGATGAGAAAGCGAGGCTCAGGGGACGTGACTTACCTACAGCGTCGCAGCTAGGCAGTAGTGGAGCAGGCGCCTGCCTCCAGGCCTTCGGATCCCAACCGCCCCAGGGCGCTGCCTCTGAGGTGCTGTACGAGGAGGTGACTCGGGCCAGCTCATGAGCAAAGGAGCTGCCGGGCAGGAAGGACTCACTCCCCAGGGCCTGGCAGGACGGGGGCTGTCGCCCGAGGCTGACCTGGGGGTGCCTGGCTTCCCCAAGCTTGCAGGCCTTGTCTACATGAGTCTACAACAACCGATTGAACAATCCATCAGCTGCTTGGCCACAAAATGCTTCTGACTGATCTTGTCACTGCCATGACTGCCTGCCTAGCTGGGTCGTTTCTGGGGGGCTGTGGTTACACACACCAACTGGTCTGGGGCAATAAAACCAAACAGCTTTGCCGTCTTAATTGCCTTGGGTCACAAACTCCTTTGAGAATCCCTTAAAGAATTCTCTCTCCCTTAAAGTGGTCTCTCTCCACAGAAAAAGCACTCCCAGTGGTGTTTCCCCACTCCCGGCCCACAAACATTTAATGATAATTTCAGGGGTTTTCTGGACACTTACTGCCCATCCATGGATCTCAGTTAGGGATCCTCTGCCTTGATCAGTCATTGTTTTGTTGGAAAATAACTGGTTCATCGGCAATGACCTTGACCGATCCCGATCCCTCCCACCCCCTCACCCGCCCCCGCCCCCCAACAGAGCACACAGTTCTAAACGGGTTTGCAGGTTTGTGTGTGTAGAAATGCTGGGGAATCTGCAAAACCAAACAGTCAAGTGTAAATCCCACCACAGCCGAGGCCTGAACTCGTAGCCCTCCCTGCACTTCACCTCACCAGGGCCCCAAGTCTTTGGGACTTGGGTGTGTGTGGGACCTTTCCTTGCCATCATGTTCTAGATGACAGAGATTTTGCCAGAATGGAACCCATGGCCCAGTTCTTTCAGCCAAAGTCAATTAAAAAACCTCACACTTGATAACTGTGTCAGAGAAAATTTCAAGGACCAGAGGGAGGCCTGCCTCCATGGGCTCTCCCTTCTACAGGATACTGCCTCCTCCCTCTCATGCTGGACCACCTGGGCTGCGAGCCCCCACCCGCATCTCCCAGCATCCCGGGAGAAGAAAGGGAAATCTTTATCCCCCAAACCAAGTTAAACGGCTGGAAGCAATTCAATTCATTCTAATAAACACTTACTAAGCACTTCCCGCGCACAAGTCCTTGCGATGGATGAACACATCAATGGATGAACATCCTTGCAATGGATGTCCCATTCGAAATAACAATAAAAAATCGCTGCCACTGAATTTATTGAGCATTTGCTCGGCACCAGGCACTGACCCAAGTGCTTTCGACATTTGGTCTCACTCAGTCCTTTAAGTAGCTATGAGGCAGGACCTGTTATTGTCTGTATTTTATAGATGAAGTCACTGAGGCCCAGAGAGGTTAACTAAGTTGCCCAAGGTCACACAGCTTGTTAGTAGCAGAGCAGGATGCATATTCAAGTTTGCCTGGTTCCCAAGCCCACAGGTGGTTTGCCACGTTTGTGTGTGTGTGTGTGTGTGTGTGTGTGTGTGTGTGTGTGTGTGTGATATCAGTCTTTAGCTTACCACATTGCAAAACAAGTTTTGAAATGTAGAAACTATCGAAACACACCATTTAGAAAAGTTCAGGCAAAGCATTGCAAGGGGGTTCTAAATTCTTAGGAACAAATTATAAATACTTAAAGAGGGGATTGGGAAGGCAATCTGACCACTGGAGAGTTTCAGAGAGTCCTCCAGACAGATACAAAACCAAAAAACAACACAAAATGTTCTTCGAAAGTCAACTCAGCACACTTGGGAAAGAAAACTTCCTCGCCATTCTCATAGCATGCTATGTGTATGGACTGTGCAGAGCCCAGTGCCCCTCCTCTTGGGGTGGGTCACCCCTACAGAGCTGGGCTCACTCGCCGCCTGCAGCTTCAGTTTGTCCTTAGAGCAAGGTCACCCAGGACTCTCTACAACTGACAATTCTTTTTGCCCGCATACCTAGCTCCTTGATCATTTTATTTTCTTAAAGATTTTATTTACTTATTTACATATTTGAGAAAGAGAGAGAATGAGAGAGAGAGGATGAGAGGGGAGAGGTCAGAGTGAGATGCAAACTTCATGCTGAGCAGGCAGCCCGATGTGGGTGGGACCCGATCCCAGGACTCCAGGATCACGACCTGAGCCAAAGTCAGTTGCTTAACCAACTGAGCCACCCAGGCTGCCCCTCCTTGATCATTTTAAATGCTATTTTATAGCCACATCAGAGTTTTTACAATCTCCAAATGCAAATATTACTAGAGTTCTGGTTGCCCCCCCCACTCTGGTGCCACAGCCTCAAAGCGTTGAATAGGACTTATTTGGCGGCACTTGGAACAACCTACAGACAGCACTTGGACATTACCAGCGGCGGAATACACCCCAGTTCTGCGGGCAATACTGTCTGAGCAGCGACTGGGGGTGGGCCTGGACCCACTATTCTATGGGAGCAGAATGGGAGCAGCACTTGGCGGACCAACGCAATCCCCAGTTGAAAGGTGAAATAAAAATAGATGAGATTCGATCTTGACTCTGACTGACTAGGCGCTTTATAATTGATGCTCATGCATCTTCTTTGTTTTATTTAATTTTGGGGGAAAAGCCCTGCTTACCACACACCCTATAAATGTGAAGCTCAACTTTCAGAGAAAAAAAAAACAAAAACAAAGGCTGCTAGGGACATTTCAACTCCTCGAGGTTCCAAACGTAAGGTAAATCCATCTCTTTGGAACCACTGAAAATCTCAGAAAAGCAAGTCAATTAATAATCATTGGTGGGCATGATTTAGCTCTTAGACTGGCTGGTTCTCCATGAGTCCAAATTTCGCATTAGTAGATGGATAGTGTCTGATACTTGCAGCACCTAATTTCAGAGAACTCACACCCACTCCCGTTCCCCGGATTCCATGATTGCCAGAGAGCTTGTTGGACTGAGGTTGGGTCCCTCCCCCCGCTGAAAAATCCTCCAGTGGCTTCCAGCTGTCTAGGGACAGAAGCACATCCTGCTAAATTCTGCTCTTTGGGCTGTCCATAAGCTTGGCCTCCCGTCCTCTCAGCAGCCCTAAGAGCGGAATTTCACGTTGCGTGCTTCATGTACTTTGCCCTCCAGTCATGCCTGTACCAGCCCATCAAAGGCTGCCATGCATGTTCAGCCCTCTGAACTGGTGCCTCTTGATTCGCCCAGCCTGGAATGCCCTTTCTCCCCACTTTCACTCTGGGATTCCTGGGTGTTTTTTGAGATCCAGCCTCTCTACCCTGGGAATTCTGCCTCTCTTTTGGTCCAGCTCCCATGGCTGAACACCTGTGGCTGATGGAACATCTGTGCTGGGCCAGGTGTTAATCATCTCTCAGTACCTCTGGTGCCCAGACAGTGTCTGGCACAGGCAAGGGACTCAGCAGATACTCAGAAAATTCAACTGACCTTACTCTTCTAGGAGCTTGGTGTGACGCACTGGGCACTTGGGAGATGGTAATTTAGTGAAGACCATGCTGGCCTCTATCCCAGCTGAACGTTAATGATAAATGGGGCCTCACCCCTGATTTAAGCACATCTATTCATCCCTTTCAATGCTGTTGCACTAATAAAACCCATAGGTAGAACAGAGTGGGATCATAACCACACTGTACAAATAACATCAACTAACAAAGAAACAGAGCTAGGAGGTGGGGTACAGATCTGGATCTGATTTACAGAGTGGCTAAGACCCAAGCAACTCCTGGGTTTGGAAGCCCAGAGGCTCCTTCTCTGCACCAAAAGAGGAGCAGTCCAAGGTGTCCTTCTTGCTTTACACTGGGGCATGAAGCAAAGGTCATGACTATCCCACATAGACATCCAGCTGCTTGGCAAGAAGTGGATGGCTGTGTAATTCTATAAATTATTGATTAGATCAGATATCAGTCCAGTCTTCTCCACCATGGATTTTGGAAGGAGGTAAATGTGTATTCCCAAGGTTAGGGGTGTGTACTATAATTCCACCGGCTTCTGGAAGCTCGCAGATTTCTAGACTGAATCAATCACCCAGGAGTTCAGGCAAGGAATCTTGAGCTCTTTCCTTTCTTTTCTCTGGCCTTTATAACCATGTAACAGAGGTGAGCAGAGAAAGCACAAGAGAAGGAACTGGAGATGGGGCACATAGGCCAGAGACTCTCAGAGCCCAGAGTCCTTCAGGGACTTCAGAAGTCAGCCCCAGTCCTTCAAGTCACAGGTGAGATGAAGGTACTCGGGTACTAAATGTTACCCAGAGGTCAAAGAGCTGTAGAAGAAGCTGGCTCTTTGAGCAAATTGGTGAATGTCCCTACATATCAAATAGAAATGACAGGAGACCATTTCGTAAATTTGAAATAATGCATTGGGAAAACAGGAAAAATGTAACATGAGTTAGACTCTTTGGCTTTTTGCTTGACATTTCCCTACTTGGCCAAGTGCAAAAGGGATTTCAATATATCACAACCATGTGTCTATTAATAATAATACAAGAAAGCCATACCGCTCAAGTGTCAGATTTTCTAAGGAGTAAAATCCCAGAAGCTCTATAAGTAGCATTGTCTACCAGAATGTTCTGAGATGATGTTGAATCATCCTCCCTAAAAGAAAAGAATACTCTCTCTACCTAGGCTGTCCAGCATCATAGCCATTGGCCACATGTGGCAACTGAGCCCTTGAATTCTTAATTTTATTTACTTTTAATTGATTTAAATAAGCACATGGGGTTGCTGGCTAAGTACTGGAGAGCACCGCTCTTTGGCATAAGGGCTCTGGAGAAAGAAGGTCTGGGCCGGAATCATGGACTTGCTGCTTCTTAGCTATGTCATTGTGAGGAAGTTACGAACTCCTCTGTGCCTCAACTTCCTCATCTGTAAAAGAAAGGTCATAGTTGTACATTATTCATAGTGTGGTAGAGGTTATGAAGATTACTTGAGTGAACACAAGTTCACAAGTGCCTGTTACATGCACTCTCTGAAGATGAGCTACTGGTAGTCTTCATTACCAATAATGCCTCTGCCTTGTATTGAGCAACTGCCCAAGGTCATTCATTCATTCGTAAAAGCCAGAGCCTGGACTGGAACCCAGATATTGTCTGACTTCAAAGCCCATGCCCTGAGTTTTGCATGATCAAATTGCCCAACTGAAGCCTTCCATTATGATAAGCAGACCTGCAGGGAGAAGATTCTGGAAGGCCGGTAGGGTTCCACAGCTGTGGAGTGGCTGCTGGGTTGGCTACGGTGTGACCTATGTGTCCTTCTTGCAACAGCTGTATCCTAAAATTAGGAGAACTCGAAGTTGGGGTATTTCTGTTAAGACCATGTGGTATAGGGGGTGGGAGGGAACTAAGGCTCACTGAACAGATTCTGCCAAGAACTCTAAGGTAGCACCAATCCCACCCACTGGGTGGAGCTTTCCTGTAAATTTGCATTTTGTTCAAGTGTCCTTGGAGCAGAGTATTCCCTATGCAAGAGCTGGAAGAGTTTGAGCTTTTTTGGATTTTTTCCCCTCTATACATGTATAGAATTTAACTTGAATTTTTTAAGTTTAAATGTCTGGGGCTGACTAAAATTGATGGGGTCCCAAATCAGATTCACTTGGTCAAATCAAGATTTCAGACTTGGAATTTAATCACAGGATTAAGTTCAACTAGTAAACTGCTACTTTGCTGAGAGAGCACAAAAAGGCAAATCAATAATGTATACATCAATTAAGGAATGAAGGAATAAATTTTCTGCAGCATGAATCCCAATGAGGAGGCAGGTGGCCTGTGAACCATGCAAGCTAGAGACTGGCATGCTCCTCGGGGTCTCCCATAGAGCCAGGAGCAGGGCACATCTGCAGTCCTCTGCTGATATTTTGGCTGGCCATTTTCTCTGGGGCCCTTTTGTAGTGTGGCCAGAGCTGCTGAGTGATTAGCTAGGAAAACTGTGGTTGGTCAGGTCAGTTGGGCCCTGGGAAACATCCCAGGAGCAAGGTGAGGTCACAAGCATTGCTGTGGAGAACCTCAAGGGCTGGGTAAAGGGGTAGGGCATCAAGGCTTTCTGGAATCCAGAGCCTTAGCAGCCAAGAGAGGCCTGTGGCACAAGTTGCTCTGACAGATTCTGGAAGGTTCCTAGGGTCTCAGGATGATGACAGTGATGTTAACACTTACCATGTGCCGAGCATGTACAACGTGCCAGGCACTGAATTAAATGTAATCCCCTTGAATTCCCAAGACAATCCTGAAAGATGGGTACCATTACTATTCTTCATTTTATAGGGAGGAAAATAAGGTTCACAGAAATGAAGTAACTTGCTCCAAGTCCACAGTTAAGTAAGGGGCAGAGCTGGAAGCCAAACCTGGGTCTGACCTACTCCCAAATCCAGGCTTTTAATTACAAATACTAAAAATGCAATGTCCAAAGCCTAACCCTCATGCTTATGAGTCCCCACATTCTTTCCCCTCCAGGCTCTCCCTGCTGGGTCCAGTGAGCACTGCTGATAGGCCTCAGGGTGCCAAAGGAGCCATCCAACTAACCATCACATTCGGGCAACCGAGGAAGGGAGCGGCAGGATTTCCTTTGGAGACTTCCGGATTTAGACAACCAATTTAATGCAAGCATCCAACTTCACTCCCTCCCAGAGCCCCACTAAAAATGTGGTAAGGGTTTTGTTTTGATTTTATTTTTTTAAAGATTTTATTTATTTATTTGACAGACAGAAATCACCAGTAGGCAGAGGCAGGCAGAGAGAGGAAGGGAAGCAGGCTCCCTGCTGAGCAGAGAGCCCGATGCGGGGCTTGATCCCAGGACCCTGGGATCATGACCCGAGCCAAAGGCAGAGGCTTTAACCCATTGAGCCACCCAGGTGCCCCTTGTTTTGATTTTAAAGACACAATCTCGCAAGGAGAATGAGAACAGGAGAGAAGACAACCGCACCACAGTTTCCCAAATTAAGGAATAGCTAGAAACAAGGTTAACTGAATACATAGCCCCAGGAAGCTGAATCACAAGACATCAGAGGGGAAGGTGGAAAAACAGCTTGGTGGGAATGGCTGAATCTCCACTGGGCTCAGCCCCAGTTTGTCTCTGGAAGGAAGGCCAAGTGGTTGGAGGGGGCCAATGCAAAGGGATAGAGCCTGGATCCCCTCCTCCTCTCCTCGTCCGGGAGTAGTTGCTGAATTCCTGTCCTGCTTTCTAGATTCTGCTCCCTGGGTCAACTGAGAACACCCACTTCTCCCCAAAAAGGTGTCCTGTGTTGACCTATGCCTGGAGGCTGGAGGACCTGGAGGCAGGCTGTGGCAAGCTTAAAAGCTTATCTCTTCCAGGTGTCCAGTACCATGCCCATGATTCTGTCAAGTGTCCCGATGGTGGTGGGCTCTATACATGTCCCAGCCCATTGTGCCTGGGGCCACCGACTTCCCTAAAAGGGGAGCTGGGGGCGGACAGTGACCAAGACTACTCAGCTTCCCTTCTGGAAGCCTTCAGCTAATAGTGGTACTAGGGCTCTTTGCTGCTTATGCATTTAGCTTGTGCTCACTGCTCAGTTCTTCAACATGAAGTGACTGCTTGTTTAAGATTTCATTCATAAGCGATGAAACTATATAGAAATGCAAGAGAATGATGACGTTGGAATCAAGAGAGTGGTTGCCTCTACGGAGTGGAGAGGCTGGGATCACAAGAGGCACAAGGGGGTCGACTTGGGGAGAGGGGCAACATTCTATTTCTCAACCTAATTGGTGGTGACACAGGGCTTCACTTTATACTTCTTTAAACTGGACATAGAGACCTAGTGCCTTTTCTATGTCTACGCTATATTTCACAATAAAAGATAAAACTATATACAAAGCTGGGGGTGCCTGGGTGGCTCAGTGGTTGAGGCCTCTGCCTTCGGCTCGGGTCGTGATCTCAGGGCCCTAGGATTGAGACCCACATCGGGCTCTCTGCTCGGCGGGGAGCCTGCTTCCTTCTCTCTCTCTGCCTGCCTCTCTGCCTACTTGTGATCTGTCTGTCAAATAAATGAATAAAAAAAAACTATATACAAAGCTGGTGAAATAATGTGAAAGACATAGTTCTGCATAGAAAACATAATGAGGAGCACCTGGAGACCTTAGTCAGTTAAGCATCTGACTCTTGATTTTGGCTCAGGTCATGATCTCATGGTTCTGAGATCGCTTGGGGCTCTGTGCTGGGCGTGGAGCCTGCCTAAGATTCTCCCTCTCCCTCTCCTTCAGCCCTCCTCCTGCTCATGTGCTCTGTCGTTCAAATAAAGAAATACATCTTTTTAAAAAAGAAAAAGTAGTGAAATGCTATATAGCAACATGTTAACAGTGTTTACTCCTGGCTTATTTATATATCATATATTTATATATTTTAGTATCCCATGGAGTTTGTGTTTTCTCTATACTTGCTGCACTTTCTAAGTTTACTCCAAAGATTACTCTGGTAATCAAGAGACTGGAAAATGACAAGATTCCCATCGAAAATTGAAATTAGTGAGGATCAATTCAAAACAGATGGGAGGAGCCATCTGTGGAAATCTATGCGGACAACAACTACCTAAAGAGTTTGGTGACTGCCTGATCTACCTAAGAAGAGCTGAAAGCTCACCAAGAGGCCTAGGGTGCATTCCTAGAGTTGGCTCTTGGAAGTCAGGAGTATCATTATCTCTGGGGAGTGGGAGGGATACACAGATGGCTACCAAGATATTTTCAATGTTCCATTTCTTAACCTGGTTGGTGGGTACATGGCTATTGGTGTTACTATCATATGCTTTATATGCTCTTCTGTACATAACATATGGATTCAAGAAAACCAGGATTAGAAAAAATCAGGAACCATGTAAATAGAAAACACAGTGCTATGTCAAAGGAACAACTCAAATTCGTAAAAAATCATCAGTTTACAGGTTGAGAAAGTCGCTCTGGAATTTCGACCTTATTTTCTTTTTCGTGGCCAATCCCAGCTCTCTGGAGATGCTCCAGTCCGACGGGTTTAGGGTGGGGCTAAGGCTGGGAGGACCTAGCACGGTGCACTCTTCATGAGATTGAGGGTTGGTCTGGTGTCAGCTCTCTGATCCCTGGTGAGGATGCCAGTACTGCTGGGGCTCAGGATTCCTTCCCCAGATTTTGTCCACATGGATGTGCAAATAGGTATTCTAGCTACAAATGGGTCCATGCTCTCTGACTATGCCACTTTCTCACAACTGACCAGCCAGTCTCCTTCCTTTCCAACCTTTATGGCTGTGGGACATCATTCTCTACTTTCCTTTTACTGGAACCCTCATCTTCTGTCTTCTTCTGACCCATTCTGTCTCCCTGGGCCTGACTCCTCACCCTCTCACCCTAGAACTTTTGGAACATGAAGGGAAATGAGAGGTCACCTATGCGAGACACCATTTTCTGTAGACGGAGAGGTCCACGGTTTGCTCAAGACTGACAAGCAATGGATAAGCCTCGTTCTGGAAAAACCACCTTGGTGATCATGGTATCCCTCCTGCCAGGTAGATATAGTGGTTGCCAAGGGCTGCAGGCAGTGTGTCACAGAGAGTTATTGTTTAATGGGGACAGAGTTTCAGTCTTGCAAAATAAAAAGAGTTCTGGAGATGGATCGTGGAGATGGTTGCACAACAAAGGGAAGATACTTAATATCACTGAGCTGTACCCTAAAAAATTACCATTTTTATGTCATGTGTATTTGAGCACAATAAAAAAAAATCAGAGAAAAGAAGGTGGTCAAGCAAGCTAAAGATGGAGAGTCAGAGAGTCTGAGAGACACAGAGAGCACCTAGCTCCACTGATTTGCAGGGACTCGGTCTCTGGGAGTGGCACCCAGCAATGCTACCTTCTGAGAAATACTGGTTGATACAAATTCCCTACTTGGTAGGTGGGAACTCTGGGGCTCATGGTAGGGAAGAGCTTAGCCCCAAGTCAGAGAAGACTAGAACTCAGTACAGCTGATTCCCAGTCCAGGGTGCCTCCTTGCAAGCCCGCTATCCCAAAGGAAGCCACTGTCCCTGGTCTAAACACTAGGACAGGAGGAAAGAAGGGCGGCGGGTAGCATGTGCAGTGTTGGTGTGTGGCCGGGTGGAAACGTATCTATATGCAAGGCAGATGGCATGAGGAAGAGAAAAGAGTAGACCATACAAAGTCAACTGCTTTCAACCTCTCTGTGATTCTCAGAGAGAGCCAGGAGAAAGGGCAGCCCATGTTTCTGAGTTAAACAGGCAGAGTGGTTCTGTGAAAGTCTGGGAATGGCCTGAAGCCTCAGGGCCTGGCTTGGGGTGAGGGGTGGGGTGGGGGCACTCTCCAAATGTGTTTTTGAAGAGAAGAAGCTTCTGGAGGCCATGGTGAATACCTCTAGAGGAAGCCTGGCCAACTGGGCCTTCAGTATAGCTCCCTCTAAGATGCTCAGGTGTGAGGCCAAAAAGAAGATACCTCATGGCCTCCTGGCCCTGCTGTGTCTCACTCCCTGACTCTCTGAAATGTCTGCCTTCTTCTCATCCCACCGGGAAGAGCCAGGACTCAGTAGCAAGAGATCTCACTGAGCTAGGCCCTGCCAAAAGCCAGGCCAGCCTGGCCCTTAGCTTCTCCAGGAACAAAGGAACAGCCTCATTCCTCTCTTTTCCCCACTGGCCTGCACATCCCAGCCTTCTGGCCTCTGGCTTCCCCTATGCTTCTTTACAGATCTCTAGTCCTTGCACATACATTCTAGTCATTAGCATATAGAAATGGCCACTTGGCCCAGATTCTACCATGGTAAGTTAACAGCTTGGGCTCTGAGAGTTGTCACACGCTGGCACAGGGGAGGGGCTCTTCCCCCAGATAATTTGGAGGACAATCCCACCTGCTCTCAGCAAAAAGCCCATCTACTCGGCTTGGCAGTACATGATCTGAGAACTAAAGGAACCCGGTTAATCCAGTGGCACCAATCAATGAAGGAAGTAGTGAAGAGCAAGGAAAGAGCCAGCAGGGAGTCAGGAGACCTGGGGTCTAGGCTTAGTTCCTCCTTATGCTTGGCAGCCGGGTAGACTCAGGTAAGTTCCATTGTCTCTCTAAGCCTGCTTTTTCGTGCAGAAAGCAAGGGCAACAACAGCACCCACTGCCAGGGGCTGTTGTGAGAATGGGATGGAAAGACAAGGGGGAATTCCTCCATATGGGCTCCCGGCAATGCCTGCACAGGGAAGGGCTAGTTCCACCTTCCGTCCCCACTCCCATTGCTACAGAGAGCTGTGGCTTGAAAGCTGAGCGTAGCCTGGGCTTTGCTATTAACTTTCTGAGCTTGAGAAAGTCCCTTTCCTTTTGTGTCTATTGAGATGGTGCTTTTTTTGTTGTTGTTGTTTTGTTCTGTTAATATGGTTCATTACATTGAATGATTTTCATAGGTTGAACCAGCCTTGCTTTCCTGGGATAAAGCCCACTTGGTCACAGTGTATAATTCTTTTTTATATGTTACTGGATTGATTTGCTAGGGTTTTTTTTTTTTTAGAATTTTTGCATCTTTGTTCCTAAAGGGTATTGGTCTACTTTTCCCTGTTAGGCCCTCCCTGTGTCCTCATCTGTAAAAGGATGTCATTGAACTAGACAACCCCCGAGGTTTCTTTCAATATTCATGTTCTCTGACGTTGTGATACAAAGACAACTAAAAGACAGTGATTCTTAGGCCCTAGACAAAGCTTGGACTCTTCCCTGTGTAGTCAAGAGGCTGAAGATTCATTTTGCTGATTTCTCAAATGACTTTAGTCTCTTCAGTCGACCTCACATGCAAGGTGCAGGCATCTTTAGATGCTTAGGATGGAAACTAAAGCCAGCCAGCTAATTCATTTTAAACTTCTTCCAAATGCATATGGTTGTATTTTCCTAGACCTGGGGTCAAAGGGTGAATTAAACAAACAAGGAGAAAGGGGGGAGGGAACCAAGAATCCAAACACTTAATGGAGAGGCAGGGAAGAAGCACGGTCCACCTACAAACCAATCAGACAAGCCTTGGCCTCATTCTCCAAAGTAGCCAATCTGGCGCTACCCTTGCATTGGTTCCTGTCACTACCTGTCCACCCCGAACTCAAGGAAGGGCCTGTCCTGTCATAGCTACCGCAGGAAGGATGTGGTGATGTGGAGATCTGCTCAGATCTCCTGCCATGGGGGGCATCACTGGCTGGTAACCTTCAGGAGCCATCTCTTTGGCTTTGTCACCATATGTGGCCCTGACCCCACTCCCAACCATTGAAGGAACATGGCAGGTATACTAATGCAAGCCCGCTCCTGTGAGGTATGGGACTCTTCCAGTGGCAACTTTGGCTCAAGGACTCTCCATTGGCCTTGCTGAAACTTTCCTGGAGCTGTACTGCGGTTCAAGATTGTTCTTACCCAATCCTTCTCTGGCACCCAGTTGTCACAGACCACCTGCACTGTAGGCAGAGGCTCCCCTCACCCCAATGCACGTCTTAGGCTTCTAACCCCATGCTGAAGGCAGACACAAAGGAGCACATGGTTACTCAGCTCTTCTTTCTGCCCTAAATCCAGAGAAAACCGTTTTTTCTCTCTCCCCCCAGCACTCCTTATACTGCCCCTGAAGATCCACAGGGAGCAGTGAGCAACACAAGTAGTGCTCCCCCATCTCTTCCCTTAAGCACTTGGCTCACAGCTCAGAGACTTAATTTCTGTCTGAGTTTTATTGGAGTTTCTATAATTTCCTGGGCCAGATATCTCTTTCTGTTATTTTCCTTCCTCACCCCAGTCATGAACTGGGCTACACAAGTCATGGGGAAACGCTGGACATGTCCAGCAGCCCTCAGCAAACACAGTACACTGCCCTGAAGAGAAAATTCTGGTAGCTACCATACCGCTCTCTCTCCCTCATCGAGGCTTTGCAACCCAGTAAATGGGTGGATTATGGGGCTATTTTGAAGGAATGAGGTCCAGCTCTGGGAACCAGAAAGGCAAACGTATGCATAACCTATCACTAATGCTGGGTGAACAGACGTCTTTTTTGATGTGTGGACATCCAGTGAAAAAGGGTCCATCAGTTACACTAAACTTAGGCACGGTCTTCAAAGTCAGTATGTGCAGGATATACTGCTAGCTAGTTTGTGGACTTTAATAAATAATTGGCCTTCTCTGAATAAATTCATTTAAGGGTTCAGTTTAATTGTAAAATTATATTTAATAGCAGAGGATTACAGCAGTGGTGATAAACTGTCAGGAGCATATGAAGTTCGTATCCCATTCCGAGATTTGAAGCCATGTGCCTGCTTCAAGATGCAGAATTTATGAGCTCAGGATCTGTGCGAGGAATCAGGGGACTCCAGCTGCTACTCAGAGCCAATCATTTCATGACCTTGTGGGATTGTGGGATTCCCATACCTCAGTGGAAAAGTGAGGGGTTCACCCAGATCAGCTTTCTGGACCTGGCTGCCTGGGGCCTATTGTGAACTGAGGGGTCTCTCTCGCCTTCCCCCAACTGCCCATCTACAAACCGGATGGGCGTGGGACAGGAGGGAGATGGACACTCAAGGGGCTGCTGTCTAGGGCCAGGAGGCCCCGGGGTCTGGTAGGTAGGGAGGTCCCCCAGGCCCCTGATGTACCAGGCTGCCGGAGAGAAGGAGGGAGACAGAGGCTCTTAAACTGTCCGTGCCGTTGCCAAGGACACTGGGGTTCTCCATGGGGTGCGCGTGTGTGTGTGCCTTTCTTCTGAGGGCTTTGATTGTTTGCTTCCTCTGGAATACTGGTCATCCCATCTTGTAAAATGTGTAGTGTAGTCGTCTAGTACCGTAGCTACGGCCTGCTCAGTCAGCCTTTTATACATTTGTGCGACACGTATTTACCGAAACACCGAAACGAGGATTTCTGGTACAGCTTGATAAGTGCAGAGTGTTTGTGAACAAACAGGAGAACCAAGCCTAATCTGGGTGGCGGTTTCATGGCAAAACTGAGCTTTCAGCTGTGGCCTGAAGGATGATGAGACGTTGGCCAGGTGAGGGACTCCGGGAAATTGGCAAAGTTCTCAAATCAACTTGATCTATGTCATAGCTGTACCCAGGGCCACTCCTCTCCAAAGACCCAACTAACACCCAGGTCATGGATATTTGGGGGAATGCTTGCAACATGAGGCTTAAGGCTATGGGTTAAGACGGGGCTGCTTTCAGGAGCCCCATGGTCATCCCAAGGAAGGGGATGGATGGACGATCTTCACATTTCATTTCCTAACTATTAAATTCTAGAAGCTTGTTAACCTTCCAAAAGCCCTAAGGTATCCTGGGACATGAGGATGATGCATGACCTGCTGTTGCCTAGATTGGAGCTGAATCCCTTCGGGGAGGGAGTAAATAGGTTTTCTATAGCAGTGAGCATTTTGGGAGGCTTGTGCTTGGGAAGGAGCGGGCAGATGGATGTGGATGGCTGAGGAGGTCAGTTATGACAGTTCAGTAGGCCTGGCTTGCCCCGTGCTGCCTATATGCTTTGGGGGAACCTGGCATCACCCAGGGCTCTAGAAGTGGGGCACTTAGCTCCACTCCCACGAAGCAGCATAGGAGATATGCAATCAGGGGGTTCTGGGAAAGAAGCCTCCTTGTTTTTCCAGCAGAGCTTCTAGAAGCCACTCTCTCTCCAGCTCGGCTGGATGAGGGAAGAAGAAGCCTGTAGCCCCTGGAGCTGCTGGCAGCTGTGTGCGCCCACAAGGGGGAGCCAGCTTGAGGATGAAGGACCAGGACCAGAGCTCCGGAAAGAAACAGCTTCCTCTGTGATCGTTGAGCTACAGATTCAAATCACCCCTGAAGTGGACCCAACCTCTGGACTTGCACTGACAGGACTCAGTCAGCTCCTTTCACTGGCCAAGCCAGTGCGAACTGGTTTTCCTGTCATTCATGACCCAGACCTCTGAGTTCATGAGGTCCGGGTTATACCTCCAGCCTCCCGTTGGAGAGCATCCCATTCCCAGTGATGAAGCACGGGGCTTGTTGGACCCTGGTCAGCCTCACGTCATGCTCCTTTGTGCCCGGAACAGTTTACAAAGAAATCCACCACACGTGAACCACACGTGTGACCTGCTCCAGCAAAGGCGGCTGGTGTGGGTCAACGATGACAGGTTTGGGGTCTTCATTCAGATCTCAAGTGAGCTGCTCAAGCTCTTAAATACTCTGTTTTGCATGAGTTGAGTGTGATACACATTTTAGAACCTGAACAACATTAAGGATTCCTAGTTCATATTCGATTCCAAATAACTCGAATATGTACTTTGTGGGTTTCTGTGAGGAAAATAATTGATGTTCCAAACTGGAAGTCATCTATAGAAAATAGGCAGGGCTAGCTCCTAAAAGCAATTATTGGCATCGAGCTCCTGAATTTTTAAATTCCTTGGAAAGTCTGAGAACATACCAGAAAGTAGAGATTTCAGAGGTAATAACTGTAAACAAAATATTAAAAGCCCATAAGGGGTGTTGCCAAGTAGGATGCTGATGGCTCTAGAGACAATCATGAGGGCTCATTCCAGTTCCTCATCCCTAGTCCAATATTCTGTCGCAGGCTTTATTTACCTCGAGAGTGGGAAATAGACACAAGTCAAGTGCAAGTTTACAGAGAACACTCAGCTTTCAGGTACCTCTTCTGGGAGTTGGAGTTTGCCTGGAAAATGAGCTCAGGCAGGGCAAAGAGGAGATGCTGCTAACACCACGGCAAATGAGATTTAGGGAGGCAGGAACAAAGCGTGAGCTTCCCGTTGCCCTCTGAACGGGACTGATGCAGCAGGAGCATTTTGGTCAGTTGAGTAAAGCCTCACCCACCCCGAGGGTCTCACTCCAATGCCTTGTGCTCAGGTCAGAGGCAAGCCTCCGGGACAGGGGGTGAAGAACTGGGGAGAGAAGAGAAGACTCAGGGTAACGTCACAGTTGTCTTCAAATCTCTCAAGGACCCTGAAGTCAGGAGATCTTTCTAGCTGGTAGCGGGAAGGAATCTCCTTGTCATGTAATTAGTCTGCGGAGGAAGAAGACACTTCCAAATGAAAAGCTAATGAAGCAAATAAAAGACACAAACAATACAGCTGTCAAAATGACAAAGAAAAACAAAACCCTCAAACTATCATTTCCACAAAGAATGTAAAAATCCACACTCGGGAGCTAGTGAAGAAAACCTCTTAATGCTTTTGGTTTTGTTTTTTTTTTGTTTTTGTTTTTTTTTTTTTTTGAAATTTTTAAACCAAGGGTGAGAGCGGATTCAAAGACAACTGGAACTTAGAAGAACTAAGTTACAACTGAAGCCTGAAGAGAGAACACAGGCTGAACAGCCTTCAAAAGGCTTGCTTGACACTGCACTCGCCAGAGGGAAACAGCAGATGTAGAAATAGGCTGTGGGTCAGTGAAAGCCACTCACTTTGCTCTCAGGACTGGCTGAAACATGCTGGCTTCTGTGGGGAACACTGGTGCCGTGCCTCCGAGGGGCACGGACGGATCTCACATGGGAAAAACACAGTGGTAAGAGTGGCCTGCATTTCCAAGCCAACATTTTTTGGGGGGAGGGGTTCTTATGTGCCGCTGTCACTGTGCTATGTGAAATGGCCGCCAGAGGTCCTGTTCTGTCCTTCCACGATGCATCAGACGATGACCGCCACCACCGCGGAACAGCCAGTGCAAACCACCACTGGAGGTGAGCAACTGTGGGTGCGTTAGGGGTTGGAGGAACCCTGTGTTCTCAGATCTCACTCTTGGGGAATGCCAGGCACAGCTGGACCAAAAAAATGCAGCTCGGTCGGAGGAGGGCGGTGGCCCCATGTGAGAGACTGAGTTCCTTGGCCTTGAAGTCTGCAAGTTTCTACCCCTGATTACTCGGAAACACGCAAAAATAGTCCCAAGAGCCTAATTCAGCAACACCAGCAGATGTAATTCATCTGTCTCATCCCCCCTTCCCGCCAGCTTCCATTCATGCCTCCAAAGGGTTGTTCAGCTCGTTTTGACAGAGCCAGAGAAGTCTTCTTCCTTGTTGATACCAAGTGGCGCTGCAGACAAGACCCAAATAACTGATTACAACGTGAACCTCACCAAGCCCTGAAACGCGGGAACCAAATGTCTTAGGAGCTGGGCACGTGAGTCGGGACACAAGAAGCAGGTGTGTCGACTTTTTCAAAATCATCTGGGCCTTGGTCAGAGGCCCTCACTTCCTACATTGTGTGCCAGTCATGGCCTTAGGAGCTGGCTCCCATAGTGGTTGAGAACCTTAACTTCTTCCAGAACTCTACTCCAGGGCCCAGCACTTGCTCCAGAGGGAGAGTTTGCGCAGAAAGCTAGTCACACACGGCGATTCTCCAGCATCATCCTGTTGGCTCTTGTATTAATCAGCAAGCTGTGAATCATCGTAGTATGTCTAGACTTGTAGACACACCAGAGGACCAAGGAAGCAAGTGGGGTTTCTTAACCCCAGTCAGAAGCAGAGATAATGTCTCTTCCTGTCTACAGTCGCTTCTCCGTTCCCTGACCCATGTATTGTCATGTCGCCAAAACATCCAGAAAGGACAGAAATTGCGTTCAACTGACCAAGAAATTGATTTCGAAGTGCTGACTATGCACCTCACTAGGACATCCAGAAACCCCAGCCGGCTCACGCAAGATGATGGGCGCGCATGTAGTCACTACCGTGCCTGTCTCCGATAGAAGACATGTAGTTTGGCCTAAGGCCATCTTTGCCTTGCACACTCATATTATTTGAAAATAAAATATTCTTTCTGATGAGGACAGGATTGACAAGTGTTTTAAAACTCAAGTCTTTCTTTTTTTGTGCCGTTCGAACCATTTTAAGTGCAACCATCCTCACCATCCATCTCCAGAACTTGTTCATCAACCCAGACTGAAACTCTAGACCCCCGTTAAGCAGCAACTTCCCCTTGTCTCTCCCCCAACCCCAGGCATCCACCCTGCTGCTTTCTGTCTCTATAAATTCGCCTACTCTAAGTACCTCATGGGAGTGGGATTGTGCAGCATTTGTCCTTTTGTGTCTGGCTTCTTCCACTGAGTATAATGCCACATAGTAGCAGGTGTCAGAATTCCCTTCCTCTTTAAGACTACATAATAGTCTGTACTACAGACAGATGGACTGTGCTTACCCATTCACTGGTTACGGGCATTTGGGTTCTTCTCAGCTTTGGGCTACTATGGAAAGAGCTGCTGTAAACACTGGTGAACAGATTTTGGTTCAAGGCCCTGTTTTCAATTCTTTGGGGTCTATGCCAAGGAGTGGAATTGTTGGGTCATATAGTAATTCTATGTTTACATTTTGAGAAACTGCCATACTATTTCCCACACTGGCTGCACCAGTCTCCATTCCTACCCATGGTGCCCACGATTTCTAATTTCTCCACATTCTCACCAATGCTTGTGATTTTCTGTTTTTTTTTTTGTTTTGTTTTGCTTTGTTCTTTTTATATAATAGCCACCCTAATGAGGGTCAAAATTTTGTCTGTTTTCATTTTCCAGAGCTTGTTTTTCAAAGTGTCGTCGAGAGAAAGGGTCATGGAATCATTCCCACTTACTCTCACTCAGAGGTGGCTGGGGGCCTCCCACACCCTTCAAAGCTTGGTCACCTGGAAATATACAATCATCACTCAAAACTGTAAATGAGGAGTCCACCTTCATCTACTGGCCCACAGAGTCAGCTGGCTTTGGCAAATTCTCTTCATGTACCACCCAGCCATGGACCCATGGAAAAAGTCTAGCTCCCCACAACTATGCTCCCCTCTTCTGCTCAAAAACAGAGGCTGGCCAAACACGGTAGCACGATACAGGGGGATAACCAGCTAGAACCTGCGCCTTTGGATTCAAATCCAAAGCCCCCCAGAGCAAAGCAAAACTTGGAATACTTTCTGACAAAATAGGGTATGCACCTTTTAGGCCTTCAAGGGCCACGTTCAGGTCAAAGTTGTGTGATAATTTCCTGAAGTGCCTGCTTCCCTTTTGCCTGGGTACCTAAGCTTCAACAGCCAAATCGAGCTCTGTGGGCTCAGTGTGATTCCCAGTTGCACATGTCCTAATCCAACAGGAAACTTTGTTCACATGGGAGAAGGACCAAAGTATAGAAGAAAGAGAGAAAAGCTGCCTCTTCACTGACTCCATTCTGTCTTAGAAGCCTGTTAGTCTACTGGGAGGCAGGAGCCTGGGAAGGCTGTGCGGGGGGGCACCTGTGTGTCTGCAGTGGAAATGGGTTCTCTCTGGACCTGTGCATGGATTTTGACTTTCAACAGCCTCACTCCTTTTGATGGGAGGGACTCAAATGAGCCAACTCATGACAACAAAACACAAAAAAACAGACAAAGCATTATCTGTCACTGTGGGCAACAACTAACGAGATCCAATAGAAATCCAAACTTTCTCAACTTCTTAGAAAAAAGTAGAAACTTATTCTTTGGTGGTGAGGGGGCGGTGAGGGGTTTTGCTTTAACCATAAATAGCGTTCCATCCTCTGCCCACCATCAAGTTCATGAGCAGCTGGCCAGGGCACACACATGGCCACGTTAAGCAGCAGGCCCAGATCTTGGGATTTGTCAACCCCCAAGGGAAAGAAGAGGCTAAAAGTACAAATGGACTCAGAAGAGGTTTCCTAAATCTGTGCAATGGGGCCATTCACGGGTTTGAGAGGGGGTGGCTGGGGAGGATGTGGGAGGGAAGGGGGCAGGCAGTGGAGTCCTATTGGTGCGCATGCGCTGATCGCGTCCAGCCCTGCACGTGGGCTGTTAGGGCCACAGCTGAAGAGCGGAGGCCCCCTGTGATTTTCCACTCACCCTAGACACTTTTTGTGTTTTGCTAACTTTTCACTTGGGATCACAACAGCAGCTCAGAGCACTTCTGTCCTCTTCTACTCTCTGAAAACCTTCCCTGGCTTTACAGCAGGAAATAAGCTGGTCGTTTCGGTAAACGCCGCAAAAGAAAACAATTTCTACGCTTTGTTTCTAAACATCTCATTTTGAGCACCTCAGCTTCAGCGAAGTTCATGGTTTCTTTTCAAGTATGTTAGGGAGAAATGAACAAACAAAAAACCCACAAAAACTTGATAGGAGGTTTCTGAAAATGGTTGCCGTTTGAGCCTTCATAACGCAATCACTAAGCAATTATAAGATTCGTTCTGTTGATCTCTATGATCGAGGCCTCTGACTGGGGGGGCTTTTTGCACCCCCATCAGCTTCGGCGTGGACCTCACTGCAGAGACAGAAAGTACCACCGATGTTTAAAGGGTTAGTACTTGACAAGCAGTGCATTTAAAAAAAAAATTTCTGCTTTTTGAAAAAGGGACATAGCTTTGAGGTGGAGGATCCTTAAGGATTCTCAGAAACCAGAAGAGAAACAGAAAGAAAAACCAGATTCTGGGTAATATTAGCACCAAGTTCTGAGTCTGCATTTCCCAAATTCAACGCCCTGTGGAGTTTCGTTTCATGGCCATTCAGAGTGGTGGAAATGAAACTTGGTCAACACGGAGAAACTGGCCCCTGAATTTTCAAAAATGTATGTTACACTGGGTCTAATTATATTTCCTCCCAAAGCAGCTAAAAAAAGGCTTCCCCAAATGAAGTAGTGTCTTACAGCCCAATTTAGAAAGAAAGGAAAAAGTAAGCTTGTGTATACAGTCGTGCTCACAGACAAAATGAAGATGCTTATTCAGGAAAAGACAAGATGTGTGCAGAACCAGCCCAGCCATGACCCAGGGGCACCGGGAACCTGACTCACCGCCCCCATCCTCCCTCGCCTGGTGACAGCTTGCCCAGAGGCCTCCGCTCTTGCACTACAGCAGGACTCACTTCTGGAAAGAAATCTGTGATGCTTTGTGCCAGAATTAGTAAAAGACAAACGCAAGGAAATTTTTCTCCTAATAGGGGAGCCCTATTAGGAGGGCTTTTTCCGAGCCCTTACCCTCAAAACAAGAGAAGAACTAAAGGAAGCCAGTGAAAAGACCAGCAAGTCCAAGGTCACAAGTCCCCCCTGACAACATGTGGTCCATCTGATTCCCGGGAGTCAGGGGGGAGGGGGGGCCCAGTATGTCAGCAAGAGAGCTGTGACCTGCTTCTCAATGCTTATGAACAATTTGAGACTAGAAGGAGGCTCCCCAGGACCACCATCACTCCTGACTCTCCCTCTCTTTTTCTTAAATTTAAAATTTTTTTCAAAATTTTAAAGTTTTTTTATGCAAGTATAATTAACGCACTGTGTCATATTAGTCTCAAAAGTACACATATTGTGATGAGCACTGAGTTCGTGTGTAGAATTGTTGAATCGTTACACGGTGCCTCTCCTGAATCTTTCTCGGGTGGAAAGTGGAGCCGATGTCACTTTGACAAGGAGAGACAGTTCTCTTGGTCTAGCCTGGTTTGATCATTTCTGTTTTCCATGAGGGGTCATGGTGCAAATGTAAAGATTTTAATTTGCAGTGCTAACCGAGACAGCAGTAATTAAAGGTTCTGCTCTGCTGAGCAGGTGAGTACAGCCTTGGAAATTCAAACCAAGAGGAATCTTGAGTTTCGGCAAAAGTTCTTGTGGGAGGCTTCGAGTGGGTGTGAATGGTGGAGGGGAAGGTAGAGGAGGGGGGAGGCAGCCCTGCAGGTTCAGCAGGGGTGCTCCGAGTGCTGGCATCCATCTGGGGCCCCAAGCAAGGCTCCAAGAACACGACGACGACAAGGGACACCCATCCCCCCAATGCCAGTGACAAGGCAGAAGCAGCACTCCTGTTGGCACTGATGCTGGGTGACCAGCAAGGCTAGCCCGTGCTCGCCCTGCCATTGGCTCTCTGTGCCTGTCAGCAGCGATCCTGGGCCCCAGTTCTACTGTCTGTGCTCAGAGGGAGGGACAGCCAACGTTCTCCCCTTCTCTCTGGCCAGGGGTGCTCGGAAAACTATGGCCGGGCTCAGCGGCTCGGCTCTTTCCTGGGGTCACCGACTTGTGTCCTCTACTTGACTTCTCTTCAGCCACCTGGCAAATGTCGTCCCTGACCCACCACCCCTCCCCTGCCAACAACTAGAGAGGAACCTGGACACTGAGGCAGTCTAACCCATCCCACTGGGTTACTGGTGTTGTAAGTTTCAGGGACTCTCTAGAAGCAGCAGGAGCTAACATCCATGGAGCACTTTTGTGAACCAGACCCTATGCCCAGGGTTTGTACCTCACCTCTTTTCATCCTTCCAGCAGCGCCATTAGATAGGGATACGAGTATCTCCAGCTTGCAGACGGGGAGAGTATGACCGGGAGAGGGAAAAGAGCTTGCCAAAATAAAAAGTAATAGAGCTGGGATCGGGACCATAGATCCAAATCCTGGGCCCCCTTGAACCTGGCCTCAAGCCCCATCCTGGGGCCTGCCGCCTGCCAAGCACACCCGTCCCCCACTGCCATGTCCCCTGCCCTGTGTCATCTCCCTCAGGCCCCTGCACTGGGGGTGCTGCACTACGGCTGAGGGTAGCAAGAGGGCTTCCTTGAGGCCCCATTTCAGACCAAGCTGCCCAGAACCCCATGGCAGGCTCAGCCCCTCAGGAAGGCAAGATGGAAAGTCCTCTCGTTTCACCCACTGTCTCCATGATTGCGGGGTGTTCACCGCTGCCGTGGCTAACGGGACGGGAGGCTCGTGGGTAAAGGTAGAAATCGTAGCAAACCCCGGAAGGGCCTCATCCCGCCTTTCTCAAGGCAGGCTTGGTTTCCCTCTCGCCCTTCTCAGAATATGTCCAAACAATATTCTGGGCCTCTTTGGTCCATTTCTCCACAGCCGCCCCCCTTCCCCTGTGCCTCGGCCTGCCTCAAGGATCAGATTTCGGACCTTTTTGTTCTTATTCCAACTGGCCACCATCCACATCCCTCCTCCCCAGGACGCTGCACTCCCAGCTCTGCAAACCATGTGCCCTGGGGGCCCTCAAGCTGCCTCCTCAGTGGTCCTGTTTTCATCTCTGAGCAAATGTAAGTTTCACTCACAGCGGCTGGTGGTGAAACTGACCTTCGGACTGATTTTTGCAAGTAGTTCCTTCAAGGAGAAGGAGCCCTAAATTATGGAAACATGATTCACCTTGATTAAGAGCAGAGAGATGTCAGAGGCCTGGATGACACAGGGAGGCTATGACAATCCCACACACCAGGGCCACTTGTCCCGACTCCAAGGGGAGTCCTTCCATAATTTCACTTGCCCTCTCTTCATGATTCCAGGTCCACATTTCTTATCTGTAATTTCAAACCCAAAAAAGCTCAAAAAGCCTATTTGTTTTGGTAAGTTTGGCATTAGAATTTATTTGGGGACAAAAATGGGTTGTGGACTTTGGGAACTATTCATAGTTCTCCGTAAGAATAACGAAATGCTGCCCCAGGTTCCGCCAGAGGCTCACGTGATACTTGGCAAAGGCACCATATTAGCTTTCTAAAGTCCCAAACGTTCTGAATTTGGAAACGTATCCGACCCCCGAGGCGGCCAGTCCCAGCCGGGGGCCTGCACCAGCCCGACTGACCACGAAGCGTGTGCCAGGCTCTGGGCTACCTCAGCTCAGAGGGGCTGAGTGATGTTGCTCCCGGCACAGAGCCCGGTCAATGGCATTTGCCTTTCCCTTCAGTGCAAACAAACGGTCCACCGAGATCGCCAGAGCTGAGAAATACGGGAGCTGGGCGAGGGACACCGAGCGAGAGACCCCTGCCCGCGGGGTGAAGATGGCCAGAACCCACTGCTCATATTCTCCCCCTACACAGCATCAGTTTTGAGAGCCACATTTCAGCCCCCAGAAACGGGATCTGGAGACTCAGAGCCAAGAGTTAGTCTTAGTGATAGCAAACCTTCGTTGGCAAGTATCTCGTGCTGCAAGACCCCGTTCAAAAATCTTTAGATGTATTAATGCGTTTAATGTTCAACCAACCTGTCAGAACACTTCACTGAGGACTGGGTCCCCAGCGCAGAGCTCTCTGCTTGCGGGTGCCTCATGAGGCATGGAGGAAAAAGACACGGGTCCTATCCTCCAGGGGCTGCCCTGGTCACACGCATCCGGGGCCCTCAGAAGAGAGGTCAGCCCCGACAGCTCCTTCCCTCAGGCCAGGTCCCTGGCCAAGCTGTCCTCCTCGGCTGCTCTCCAGAAAAGGGAGCCCGCATGGGAGATGGAAGTACCCTGGGGCTATCTGGAGAAGCTTCCTGGAGGGGAGGGAGAGCTGTAGGAGTGGGACAGGAGCCAGAAGGTGGGAAGGGACAGCCAGGCTCAGCTGTCCCTCAGCGAATGGCAGGAGTGAGGCTGAGAATGCAGAGTGGGCCAGGAACTACGAGCACTTCGGATGGTAGAAGTCAAGTGCCAGATGGGCCCGATGAGCACAGAGTCTAAGAAGGCAGATGGAGCCTCTGGAAACTTCTGAGCAAATGTGAAACACAGTCAGTTCTCTGTTATATGTGGTCGCTCGAAGGTAGTGTTTGCGGTGATGCCTGCTTTGTTGGGGGAAACCACTTTAAGAGTCACCTCTGAGTTCAGGCAAAGAACCAAGAGGGCCTGAACTCAGGGAGGGCTGAGGTCCCTCCCCAAAGGAGGGACCAGGATGGACAGCACCCTGGGGAGGCAGGCATCTGATATGGTCCCCAGCAACCCCTGCCTCCTGGTAGTTACACCTTACGTTTGTTTCTAATGAAGAGAATAGAGCAGAAGAGATGGGACATCACTTTCGAGACGAGGTTCTAAAGACCGTGACCTCTGACTTGCTGGCACTCCCTTTCCTCTCTTGCTGGCACATTCTGTCTTGCTTACTCAGATGAAACCGGCTGCTATGTTGTGAGATGCTCTATGAGGAGGCCCGCATGGCAAGGAACCAAGGGAGGCCGCTAGCCAACAGCTCATGAGGAACCGAGGCCTCAGTCCAACCACCTGCAAGGAACTGCTTCCTGCCAACAACCTCGGGAGTGAACCTGGAAGCAGAACCTTCCTGGTTGAGCTGGAGATGACCACAACCTCACGAGCGACTCACGGCCAAAAGACCCAGCTAGGTGATGCCAGGACTCCTGGCCCGTGGAAACTGCGAGGGGATACATGTGTGTTGTTTTAAGCAGATGCTTTGGAGAAATTTGTTACCCGGCAGGAAATAACCAACACAGGCAGCGACTGGAGCTCTGACGAGGGCCAACTGCGGTCCACACCACTCAGGAAGGACCAGCTGAGTCTAGTGATCAGATTGTAGGAAACAGTGATTTGGGGAAGAGCACAGGCTCTGGACTAAGACTTCGTGGTTTCCAGTTTCTGCTCTGCCCCTGGCTGTATGACTCTGGGCAAGTCATTTCAACTCTCTGAGCCTCAGTTTCTTTGTAGAATGGAGATGCTAAGAGTAACTACTTTCTACGTATCTGTCCTTTTCATTTGGAACCTGCTCAGCATTTCTAGAAGGCTCAGTGTGCAAGCCTTATGCCAGCAGGGACAAGATTTAAATGCTTCAGTGCAATTTCCTTGCATCCTGCAAAGCGTCTGCTAGCCCTGGGTGAGGGAACGCGCCATGCGGCCCAGGGCAGAGCCTCGCCTTCCCCTCGTGCCCTTCCCCTGGCGGCACCTTCTGGGTGCACGTTTCCTCCCAGAGGAGTTAAGTGGCCCACACAGGAGCTGAAACCATAACCTTGGCCTCATTAATACTGCAGTTGGACCACCCGGAATTTGGCTGAAACAGACTCTTCCCAAGTCAAATCTGGGCTCGGAGAGGACTACAGCCACGTTTGCCTCCAGAGCCACGTCGCCAATAGCACAAGACACGGTTCTTAGTTCCAGAACCAAGGACCGCCGCCGGACATGAGATCGTCTTACCTGTCTGGGCAGAGAAGGCATGGAGTCCCGCGCCCCCAACCGCTGAAAGCGCTGGGGCTGCTGCATCATCTGGTGCAGGAGGAACGGAGAGTGGTCAGGCTGCGGCGGCGGCGGCTGCAGGGTGGCCGTGGCGGTGGACAAGGCAGTGGAGGAAGAGGCCGGCGGTGCCTGCTGCAGATAGTGGAGCAGCGACGTCTGCCTCGAGGTGGCGGGCACAGAGGGCGCCTTCTGGGGGCCCGGCTCGGAAACGAAGTGCGACAGGGGCTTGGTGTTGCCGAAGGTAAAGGGCTCCGGGACTCCGGGGCCGGGGCTGGGCAGCCCCTGCTGCATGATCATGCTCAGGGTTTTGGGTGAGTCGGTGGTCAAGGGCTTGAAGACGGTGCTCGTTGACTGCCGGGGCGGCGGCGGCGGCGGGGGCGGCGGCGGCGGCTGCGTTAGCGGGTGGCCGGAGGGGGTGAGGCTCCGGATCAGGGAGCACTGCGGGGTGAAGGACTGCTGCGGCAAGCCCGGGCTGGAGAGCTTCTCAGGCCGGTAGGGCGGGGAGGGCCCCGCGTTGCTGGCAGGCAGGGCTGACAGCAGGTGCCCCGGAGGACTTTTGACCCCGGAGGACACCAGGTTGGCCAGGATGGAGCTCGGTGGGCTGAACTGCGGCTGCTGGCTGAGAGCAGGGCTGGGGAGCTTCTCAGGAGTGTAGAGCATGGCGGGCCCCAGGGCGGTGGTGCCGCCGGACGCCAGGCTGGCTAGTAAGGCATTGGGGGAGGCTTGGAAGGCGCTCCCTGGCAGGTTGCTGGATGCCATGCACGACACCATGAGGCTCTGAGGGCTGAACTGCGGCGGCGGTTGCGGCGATGGTACCGGGCGGTAAGACGGGGACATGCCCGGAGGCGGCAGACTCGACCAGCTGGGGCTGGGCGCCTGTGGCCTACTAGAGGACCCCTGCTTGCTGGCCGCCAGCGCCTTCAGCTGGTGGGCGTGATGCCACTGCGGCACCGGGACTGGAGGCAAAGTGGCCGGGACACCCGCCGGGGCCTGGCTCTTGGCCTGCGCCACCACCGAAGAGCTGGGCAAGGCCCCCTGCTTACTGGGGGGGGGG